>CAJHNH020008246.1:0-27500 GCA_905116865.2 Candidula unifasciata | reverse complement strand
GGTATATGTTTCGTTTCGTAACTATAAATTTGGTACATTTTAACAATCTGGGTTTTTTGTTTGTTTTGTTCTTTGTGTCTGTATTGCTTGGGTTTTTGTTTAACGAAGCTGGGTTTTTCAAAAAAATCCCATTGTCAGCCCTGATTGCAGCGACGATGTATTACAGAGACCATGTATTGCACATGTAGCACAATTCCTCACTCATTCTGCGTTGTTTACTGCAGAGGATAGGTAACACCAATTTGTCTGGAACAAATCATGTTGCAAAAGTTGCCGGGTCAGAAAAAAGAATGTTTTGTGTCCCCGACCTCTTTTTAGACCAGTTGCCAGCTAACGCTAAAAGTCCCGCCCGCTCTGCCAAAACAGTAAATGTTCAGGTTGCATTTAGTTTTCATCCTCCTGGACAGGCTCCTCCGCTCGAACCCTCAAAGCTACATGAATTGAAACTGATTCAATGTTTGATCAAAACCGGAGCTGATATCAAGAAGTAGTCAAGAAGTACGACGAAAAACACACTATGACCGGAAGGCTTAACGAAAGGTAAGGGTAAACAAACCAAAACTATTCAGTCACATGTTCCGACAGTCTTATCAACGGACAAAAGAACAGTGTAATCAATCAGTCGATAAGGTCAGCATGGCACCAGCTACATACAACTCTGAGTGCTCATTTCCGGTCCCCGTTTACAGAGTGACTGATTAATTAGTTTGTTGATGGATTCATTGAGAAGTTTTCATGCAGCTCATCCCTAGTAATTTCTATGCAATCAAATTCTTGCAAATTTAAAAAAAGATTCCAAAAGTGACAGGAAATGATGTTGATGAAACAAAACAAGAAAGAAAAAGTGGCCAGGTAAATATTTCAGTTAAACTAGCAGACACAACAATCTTATAAATGCAATGCAGAATGGAAAGATAAAAGTGAGAAATCAAAAGAAGGACAAAGACAAAAGCCGGGGAATAACATTAGGACACTCACAAGCAAGTTTCTGATAGCGTACGTCCTGTGCAAGCAGTTTGTTTGCATATTTTTTGACCTGGTGTGGGGTTGAAAGACAGGATCAGAAATGACGATATCAGGAAAGAAGTTGGGACGGAATCAGTAATAAACTACACAAAGATAGAACACATCAGATGTTTTGAACATGTTTCAAGACAATCAGACTTTGCACCACAGACAGCATTAAAACTTAGACAGAATAGTAACAGTCGGCAAGACACTCGAAGATGATGACTGATTACACTGCACTTAATGACTAGACATTACTGGTTATATAAACAGTTACAGATTTCCCCCCTATACATAAAATACAGATGCTGTGTGAAAGATGAGCCATTTGAAGAATGGAATGTAAAGCGGGCTTGCCTGCCCAGTTTCTGAAACGTTCATTGCTTCGATTGTTCGTTCACGCGATCTTGGCGTGCTGTTTATTTTAATTTGCCGTTTCACCCAAAGCCTGGCTTGTTATTTTGTTACCTGGTCGTTTACTGGCTCCCCTCATCGGAGTAAACACCAGCCCCACCTAGACCTGGTCACAGCAGGGCAGGTGTAACATCAGGTGGATTACACGGCTTTGACGTTGACCTCTGCAGGTGTAACTTGTTTAGAATTAAACAATGGAAGGGATATTGTGTTGATCTGTACCAATTAGCTCTTATATGTGGGGGGGGGGGGGGAGGGAGACACACACACACACACACACACACACAGAGAATGATCAATGATTAGTAAGAACTATCATCACAGCACTCCAGACATATCCACAGGTGCTCTGATCTCCTCCTCACTAGCTCCAAAAGATTAAAACGACTGATCCCTCACCCCTGTTCTGTGTTGACTACTCTGACGCCTTGTGCCTGTGATGAAATGTCTCACCCTCATTTCCACCAACCTGGACAAGGATACTAAGTCCTGCTTGGGAACAGGGCTACCGAAGTTGGTACTTTCCTACAAATGTGGTACTATTTTACCCTTACAAAGCAAAACTGCACTTTTGGTACTACGTCCTCCGCGTATGGGTTCCAGGTCCCATTGTGACGAAAGCAAGAATAGATCCACTGCATCCCAAACAAGCATGTCATAGGAGTAGACCCACAGGAAGTTTTCTGCATACAAATAAGAAAGTAAAACGAATGTACATGCAAAACTCAGGTCCTGGCAAAAAGCCGAAGTCCAGATGAATGAAACAACAAATACTTTGACTTGATTTTACAGCCGGTGAACAAAGAAAAAGAAGAATAAGGTGACACGTTCGATGTTTTAGTATGTTTTAGAAACAGGTATTATTCTATTAAAAAAACAAAAAAACTTTCTGAGCCCTGCTTGGGAATCAGTAATATACGAGAACACAGCTAACCATTCTTCTTCATCCATATTCTGTTCCCCTTCAGGTACCACCCATCACTATTTATCTACGTGTATATCTTCATCTTCTTGTTATTTTTAAACACTTTCCCTAAAACGGGTAGCTGGCACGCTGTGTTATGGTTTGCAGCTAGGCTGCGATATTTGTAGATTGATTGGAGAAATTAGACGGTCAGTGATGTTTTAGGCATGCAAAGGAATGGACTGGAAACCTTGGTTACAACTAGCGAAATTGATTGAACACTAACAAGGGAAAGGTCAACAGATAAATACCCGGATGACTTGACTAGATAAATGGAGCGAGACAAGAACACTGACACGATCCTCGATTATGATGGTCGGGTGAGATGGCTAAACATACGCTTATTGACAGGGATGGTGATAATTCCGCTTAAAAAATTATTCTATCAATGTTTAATTTTTTGTCTTGAAGTTGTAAATTTAGCACACTTTCCACTTTCGAAATGTCTACGGAATTGCAAAGAAAAAAAAGCAAGACAAGTGATAATGAGATTTTGGGTTCAACGATGAGCGACCTCTCAGGCCAGGAATGTGCCACAAAAAATTCGTTAAAACAAACGAAGCGCACTATAGACGATAATTAAATGAAAACAATAGTAGTTAGAGACGAGTAGGAGCCACGCAAAGACAAGCTGGGCGACACTGTTATCCATTCTTGTGTAAGCATTCTTGTCTGCACAAGAAAGTGTATAACGTTCCGTTGTAAATTAAAAGTGTTTTTTTACTGACCTGGTTAACGCATAAACTGTAGTGGAGTTGTTAATGTATCTTCTTTCTTTTTCTTTCTTTTCTATAACTCCAATTCTTTTTAGCATCAGGTTCTGAATATGTATCTAGTCGTCGTCGTCGGCAACTATAGCTGCAGGAAAAACTTCAGAACTTCAGAAGTTTAAACTGTGGCTGTATATGTCGTTGACTGGAAATTTAATGTAGCAGTCACAATTTCTGTATTGGCTTGTAATTGCTGCACATTGGTAAAACAATATAGTTTGAAGCGCGGATCCACGCCAGTAGACACCACATACATGCTGTTTTAGTAAACGTCCGAAAATCTCATAGTAATTGACGCGACAAGTACACTGACTGCCTTCTTGATGCCCTCATCACACACATCTTTCTTAACTGGTTAGTTTCGTATCCTTTACAAGACGTTGCAGAACCAACACCAACAGCACCTGGCTGTTATGTGGTTTTTCTAGGCAAATTTACGTCCAGTAGTTTGCCATTGCTTACTGGACGGTCGGCTTTCTTGATACCACTGTCGAAACCAACGCAAGGCGCATGGCCCGCAGCTGGGATTGAACCCGGCATTCCGGCATTACGAAGCGTTCGCATCAACTTAGCCACAGAGCCGACTTCTTTCTTAACATACAACAAGATAGAATGAACAGCTGGTGGGATCACTGAAAAAAAAAAAAAAAACACCGGAATTGTTGCCGCTAATGTCACGTGTCAATTGTTCAAACGGCTGCAGAATTACAACAATTCTTGTTGCTAGAACTCACTGGCCGGTTGTCGGTGTTAGAGCCTTCATGTAACCACCATTCGTATTCAGCCTTACCATAAGTATTCGGCCGAATACCGAATAGTTTTTAGGTCTACTATTCGGCCCCGAAGCGAATACGAAGTGAATGTTCGGTGCAGCTCTAATATTAACCCATTAATCTGAGTTTCCAGTTCAACTTCTTCTGCTAACAATGTTACTATTTTAACCTATTTTGCTCAGATATAGGGTACTTTTAAACATAACTTCTCAGAATATAAGGCGTTAAAAAAATTATAGGCCGTACCAAAGAGTTAGGTCGTCACTTTTGCCCTTAAGTATTTTTATGTTAGTAATATCTGCGCCGATCTATCATCATAATAGAAAACCTTATCATGAATACAGTGTCGAATCACCTGAAGAACCAAAGAAGGAAATTGTATTTCCCCAATGATATTACCAGCCCTATCACATCCTCGTATTTGGTGCCGCCAATGGCATCAGGGAAATGAGCCACTGTTGTATTTATCGACGTCTTCCCAGTTACCCCAGGGTGCAACACTAGCGGAAATTATGTGATGTAGTCATGGTATGCCGTTGGCTTGGGTTTTCCCGATATTATGCATTACTGACAAAGAAGAGTGGCCTCCCTTTGTGTCAAAATGTATGTGTTTTGATTCCTTGCCGGCGGGTGATGTCTATTCCTCTCTGGTCACCCCAGCTGAAATAGTTAGAGGATCGATTTGATGAAGACGTTGAAATATTCCCCTAAGGCTTTTTTAGTCAGTGTCGGTATTTTTCTACTCCGTAATGTACAGGTGTTTTAACATCTTCTGCACACATAGATTATTACGGTATGGAGATAATGGTGCAACCCCTAGTCAGCAGGGGATCTGACCGATGCTGAGCACCCAGAGGAGAGGTAGGACCCACATACAGTCAGACACATTACTATTGCTCTCTGTGTCGGTTCCGGGGCCCTGTTGTAGGGGAAAAATACGAACAGACGAACAACATATCTTAATAATCGACTAACTGGGGATTTCCTTCGAAGTCGGAGAAAATCTGCTTAAGAGGCTAAGAACCAAAAGTCTGCATACAAGTAAGTCAGATATGTCAAACGGATGTGCACGAAACACTCAGGTTTGGAACAAGACTGAAGTCCGGAGATGAATGAACAACCAGAACTTTCCTCCGGAGTTTACATCCGGTGAAATCAAAGAAGAAGAAGAAGAAGAAGACGAAGAAGAAGAAGAAAAGAAGAAGAAGAAGAAGAAGAAGAAGAAGAAGAAGAAGAAGAAGAAGAAGAAGAAGAAGAAGAAGAAGAAGAAGAAGAAGAAGAAGAAGAAGGAGAAGAAGAACAAGAAGAACAAGAAGAACAAGAAGAAAAAGAAAAGGTTTACTGTTGCTATCACAATCAAACTGTTACTTGTAATATCGTAACTGGAACAGAACTGGTTGCTGGTGACGGGGACACAGCGCACGTGGGAATACCAAAAGTGCTATGATATTGGTCCTTTAAACAATCAGGTGCCGTCTCCACAACGAAGGTTGACGGCAATGGATCTCCAACAGCTTTATCTCTTGTTTTGATAGTTTACTCGCTCAGACTGCTGTGAGTCTATCTGTTATATCGTTGTAGACCTCTTGCTATTTTGCCTTGAACTTTTCCCTCCTGTGTGATATTTAAACGAGTATTATATCTTTTAATATTGCTGAAACATTTCAGTTGTTTCCATTGTTATCCCATCCATAGAGCCCAGGCCGTCAGCCACCTTGGATGAAGTTATCCTATTATGTGGTGGTAATTATAGTAGTATTAGATGCGATAGCAGTTTTAGCAGCAGCAGTAGTCTACTAGTAATAGTAGTAGTAGAAGCAGTAGTAGTTTACTAGTAATAGTAGTAGTAGAAGCAGTAGTAGTTTACTAGTAATAGTAGTAGTAGAAGCAGTAGTAGTTTACTAGTAATAGTAGTACTTTTGACAGTAGTAGTTTACTAGTAATAGTAGTAGTAGAAGCAGTAGTAGTCTACTATTAATAGTAGTAGTAGAAGCAGTAGTAGTTTACTAGTAATAGTAGTAGTAGAAGCAGTAGTAGTTTACTAGTAATAGTAGTAGTAGAAGCAGTAGTAGTAGTTTACTAGTAATAGTAGTACTTGTGACAGTAGTAGTCTACTAGTATTAGTAGGAGATAAACAACGTACCGAATAGGAATTTATCAGTAAACATTAGTGGGTCAGTTAGTAATGAATGGGTTACTAAACTCATCATACTTATGTAGCAGGTCATAAGCAGAACGTCGCTCTCCTTATGGTCTGTCTGAAATTAGATCTTTCTTTCGCCAGCTCTCCCGACTCGTATAGGGATGGCATAGGATGATCTACCGGGGACGACCTATGACAGCTTGGTGTGTGAAGGTCGAAGGATGTGTTCCAGTAGATGGCACGGGGCAACAGAATACATTTTACAATCTGTAACAATGACAATGCAGACACACTAACTGGCAACACGCGTGGTGCATGTGACAGCATCTGGGCGCTGGGACAGCTATTTCTCTCAACCACGATAAAAGAGAAAAGCGAATGATTGTGGAGTGAATCTGCCCGAGAGGCAAGGAACCAATAGTCTGCATATAAATAAGTCAGATCTGTAAAATGGATGCGCATGCAGATCTCTAGAACAAGACGAAAGCCTAGAAATGGACGACAAACCATAACTTTTTGTCGGAGTTTAAAGACGGTAAACGCAAAGAAGAAGCAGAATAATAATAATAATAATAATAATAATAATAATAATAATAATAATAATATGAATATTAATAATAATATGAATATTAATAATAATAATAATAATAATAATAATAATAATAATAATAATAATAATAATAATAAGAAGAAGAAGAAGAAGAAGAAGAAGAAGAAGAAGCAGCAGCAGCAGCAGAAGAAGAAGAAGAAGAAGAAGAAAAAGAAGCAGAAGAAGAAGAAGAAGAAGAAGAAGAAGAAGAAGAAGAAGAAGAAGAAGAAGAAGAAGAAGAAGAAGAAGAAGAAGAAGAAAAAGAAGAGAAGAAGAAGAAGAAGAAGAAGAAGAAGAAGAAGAAGAAGAAGAAGAAGAAGAAGAAGAAGAAGAAGAAGAAGAAGAAGAAAAAGAAGAAGAAGAGGAAGAAGCACCACCAGCAGCAGCAGTAGCAGCAGCAGAAGAAGAAGAAGAAGAAGAAGAAGAAGAAGAAGAAGAAGAAGAAGAAGAAGAAGAAGAAGAAGAAGAAGAAGAGGAAAAAGAAGAAGAAGAAGAAGAAGAAGAAGAAGAAGAAGAAGAAGAAGAAGAAGAAGAAGAAGAGAAGAGGAGGAAGAAGAAGAAGAGGAGGAGGATCGTAAGGCGATCTACTTAACCATGAAGACATCCGTGGCTGTACGTTAGCTGGTAAGTGGCCTCTCCCCTACTTGAAGACAAAGGACAGCAGAAGAAAAAACAAAGATTACCCCTTATTTAGGACCCCACCCCTCCCCCCCCCCCTGTATTTGGGTATTTATTTGTAATCCGCTTACACATAATCATTGGCCCACAATTTTTACACTGAACATTCTAGTTTTCACAGGTTTTCTGCGTTACATTGAATTCTCCCCACTTGGACAATTCGCTGCCCATATTTACCAAGAGTGCTCATCAGAGACGGAATAAAAAGACGACAGGACATAAATCAAGCAAATTACGCTTTCCGTCTCGCGAATGAAAATGCATTCCATATACCAGCAGTCTATTAATCAATGCATCGTTTGGAGATGAATATGTACATTTCCCCCCTAGATTAAGCTTCAGACGATACGCCATATGTGTACATAACATTCAATGCGTACACCAAAATTAAATATATCTTCTATATACAAAAATATAGAGTATGAAACTGTGTTTGTGTTGAATAAATACGTTTACACGTGTGATCTATTGATTACATGTGATTAACTGCCCTTGAAAAGGCTAACAGGAAATGGTGACGTATTACACGGGTTTCAGGAATGTGTTATTGTTCGCAGGAAAAGAAGATGGACATATTCAAATGTTTGTTATGATATCAGAGAACTTATCGTGGTGCGCGCGCGAGCGCGCGCGCGCGCGCGCGTGTGTGTGTGTGTGTGTGTGTGTGTTGTCTGCAGGTACTGCTGGTACAACTAGGATATTATTTAAGCTTTTGAGTATTGTCTGTGCTTACACCTTGTGCAGACTGTATGTTGGTTTTCGTTGCGAATGTGGTGTGGTTCGTTTGTCTGGTTTGTTGAACAGTGATTTCAATCACACGCATAAGAGAAAGTTAAGGCCGTTTTGATGTGCATAAGGAGATACTCCGTACCTAACCTCAGGCACCTATGAGCTGGTTTTACGGACCCTCATGCAAGACTCCTGCCACACGTCCTTGTCGTGCGCTACGAAAAGTGGCCTATATCGGTCTAAACAGAGCAGGCAAGGATTCTCAAACTTGGTGGGCCCTGGAGATGCAGTGCCCAAAATTATCTGGAACTTGTCAATCGACACCCCCCCCCCCCCTCCCCCGCCTTTGCCTTTCCTTGCATATGTGATAAGGTATAGTGAAAACCCTATGAGAATTTGAGTGAATACAGCTGACCGAACACCCTAATACATGAAAAACTAAGGTTAAAATTTCTGCCGTTCGACAGTCCAACAATATGGCAAACCAGCGCTATGCTATCAATACCAAACATGGACACTGTCTTCGGAAGACAGAAGGAAAACAGTCACGACATAAATGAAATGTTTAGACTTAACAAGAGAAGATCGACTTACGAACGATGATATCAGGAGGAGAGCCGGCACAGAACCAATACTGAACTTTAAGAGTAGACCACAAATCAAATGGTTTGTCCATGTGACAAGACTGGCATCAGACAGGGCACCAATGAGAGCAATATTGTACAGAATCAGCGGTAACAGAGCCGGAGGTCGATCACGCAGAATACATGCCGCTGAAATATCAGAAAGAGTACTTCACACGAAACGAATAGAAGGGCCCGTTCCAGAGATCACCTCCTGCCTTTATAGGTAGATAACAAATCAAATAGTTTAGCCATATAGGCATCAGACAGGGCACCACAGAGAACAATGTTGCACAGACACAACAGTAACAGTCAGAGGTCGACCACGCAGACTATGGACCGCAGAAATATCAGAGACACTGAAAAGTACTTTATACGAAGCAGAAGGTAAACACAAACAGAAGGGCCCGTTCTAAAGATCTTTTTCTGCCCTGGCATCGCAAAGTATTCCAGAAGTAGAGAACAGAATAATAATAATAATAATAATAATAATAATAATAATAATAATAATAATAATAATAATAATAATAAAAAGAAGAAGAAGAAGATAAAGAAGAAGATGTTCAAACATATGTCGACCCAGACTTCAACTTACGCTGCCTAGGTTGAAATTTCATTCCAGCCAATGTCCTATTGAATGAGAGCAAAGTTTTAAATGTACACCCCTCAAAGATACTTCTTTGTGACCTACATGGTTTATAAGTCCGATACCAATAGTCCTACCTGTTCGGTGAATACGCCTGTCTGTCCATCCATCCGCTTGACTTTCCTATTGTCCGTGTGTGCGCCCGTCCTTCCGTCCTACACCTCTGCCTGTCTATCTGCCTGTCGCCCCGTCTGTATGTACACCCGTCCATCTGCCTGCTTATCTGACTGTTGGTCCTTCATATCCGACTACAAATCCAGTACATAGGAAAAACAACTCCATACAAACACGATACTGGTGATAATGTTTTCCCCAGAACTGCCATCTATCAGTTGCCCAGTTCTATTTCCGTTCTTCCATGACTCTGACCGTGCGTAAAGTAAACGCGGCTAACACAGAAAACAGCAAAGAAAACAAAGAAGAATCAGACGAAACGCGAGACTTGCTTAATGAACTGGAAAGTTAACCAGAAGTATGAATGTATCAAGTGCGGTGTATTAGATAGTGGGTGGGATCACGATACTCGCTGACACCACTCTAGGGCCACTGTTTGTTTGTTTGTTTTGTTTGTTTGTTTGTTTTAGTATCCAGAAGCCATGAGTGTCAGAGTCACCAAAGTGGTAAATCCTTATTTTGAGGAAATCCTTTTTCTCCCTGAAGTATGCAATTGCGTGGAACATAATACTTCCTTTGACCTATCTAGACTAGGAATCTACATCTGTGCCTTTAGCATATTGTAATTAGGTAGCAGGGTCCTTTGCAGAACGTCGCTTTCATCATTGTCTGTCTGAAAAAAAGGAAATTCCCGCAAGCGTGAGCTCTCCCGCCTCTCACAATTTCCTACCCTAGGTGTCTTTTTTATCCTTGCCCTTCTTTTCGGGTATCATGCCTTCTGCTGTTATTCTTCATCAGATTCCGAGACAAGATGCTGTTTACTAGCCAATCTTCCTTGATGTTCATATATTTTACGATGTATTTTCTTCTTGTTCCATATTATTTCGAGTCTCCGAGTAGCCTTTCAGCTCAAAGTCCCTATGTTGTTCCTTGATGACTACAAGATAGTTCGCGACTCACATCCGTATGTCCCCATGTGGTTTCAGGGGCCCCAAACTGGGGGGAAAAACAAGAATAGACCCACTGCCTCCCTAACAAGTATGTCCTGGGAATCGACTAATTGCGGGTTTCTTTGAAGTTGGAGTGCATCTGCCCTAGCCTTTAGAAACAACCAACTGCAGACAAATAAGCCAGCAAAACTCAGGCCCCGGCACAAAGCCAAAGTTCAAATGGACGAAAAACCAGGACTTTCCCCCGGACCCTACAGTCGGTGAACAAAGAAGAAGAAGAAGACATCCTTATGTTGCTTTTTCTTCTTCTTATTGTTCACCGGCTGTGAATTCCGGTGGTAAGTCACGGTTGTTCGTCCAAAATGGACTTTTGGCTTTTACCTTGACCTGAGTTTTGCGTGTACATCCGTTTTACTGGCTTATTTGTTTGCAGTACTCGTTCCCCGCCTCTCCGGCAGATGTACTCCGACTTCGGAGGAGCTACAGGGAAGATGCATGCACTTAAAATTTTGACTTTTGAATTCTTTGCCGATGCTTAACGGCAGACCTTTAATAATTTTTAATTTAGCAGCAAACAGCAGCTATACAAATTTATAACAATCTGAGAACATTTCAGAGCATAAAGTTGTGTGCCATCAACGGATTTGTATTCATTATACAGTGAATATATCATGAGATCGTTTATGGGTATGCCAGGAATTGTGGTCATAAAATAAACAGCCAACGTTATGCCAATGACACCGTCTTGATAGCGATATGTCATAAAGAACAACATAAATTGATAAATGCTCTTGTAGGAGAAAGTGATAAAATAGCCCTCAGTTTGAACAATAGGAAGATAGAGGTAAAGGGATTTACAAGAAAAGAATAGTGCTTAAATGTATAATAAAAGTCGAAGGCGTTTTTCTAGGACATATAGAGAAATTTAAGTATCTAGACACAAGGATAACATCCGATGGAAGATGTATCACAGAGATAAAGAAAGAAAGGTTACAACTGCAGTTTATAAAATGAAGAAAATGTGCAATAAATCCACGCCATTGGAAGTTAGGAAATTCTTTCTCACATTCTATGTACAGAAAGTTTTAACATAATGCTATGAATCCAGGTCAATTAATAAACAACCCTAATACTATTTTGAAGCATCGGAGACATGGTTTTTACAGAAGAATACTTAGAATTCTTTGGACAGCTGGAAGACAACTTATCACCAACATCAGAAAGAGACAGTCATCATTTTGTAACCAATGGAAAGATCTGTGGAAAGAAAGACAGGGGAAGACAACTTGAGGAGGTTTTTGACAGCCTTTTGTCATGGCATGGAGGGCTGTCAAAACATGAACTGATACACGCAATTGCGAATCGCAGAATGTAAATAGCCAGTCCAGGATATTCAGGTGGGCGAGGTAACTGTCAGGGCGATAGATTAGCTGCTGCCACCCTTATGGGCGGTAAGCTACTTTATGATAAAGTGAACGTTGTGAAGGATCTCGGGGATCCAATGAACAGTGCAACAGAAAATGCAGAGAATTCATGCACTGAAAGACTAATTGGGGGTGGGTGGGGGTGAGTAGAGGCTCTGGAAGATGTTCAGGCCTGAAAGGGGAAAGGTAGGTGGAGTTCTAATCAGGCTCCAACTGGTACTATTATTATGTCGACTCTTCGTTGGCTACTGAAGAAGAAGACGGAGCACGTGTTGGAATGTCCTGAGTGCAGTGATGCCAATTCTTGTTCAATTAACCGATTAATTAATTCTTTAATTCATTCATTTATCCCAACCTACTATGAAACAATCGCTACTGTTACTAACAACGACGCCCTCTCCCTTCCTCTTTATGTAACTGTCACGTTGTCGGGCTGGCGAAATCTAGAGTTTGTCCTCCCCATGTGAGAGAAGGAAATGGTGGAAAACAGATAGGGGAGTGGTGGTGAGAGAACCGACCTAGGTCCCCTAACAAGGATATCGTAGAATCAGTTCGCTTAAATCTGATATCTTTGGCGGAAAAGAGGAGATATCGCAGCCAAGATGTAAACCACAGCACAGCATGCCAAACTCCCTTTTGCGGTAGAAGCAGCAGAAGATGAAGAAAAAAAAGTGCGCTTATTTAAATTCCACTATTTCCAGTAGTAAATATGAAGTGGCCAAATTTAGCAGCTATTTGACGGCTATTTTCTGTTTTGTCTTCTGCCGGCATTAATGTGTGTGGCTATCGATCTGTATCGAAGCACCCGCAAGATCTATTTATGAGTGTCTCATTGATTGGCGGTGTAAATAAGAATATTCTCAAGTAAATGGTAGAAATGAGACAGCAATTTAAAAGTAACTTATTGTATATAAATAAGCTTCTGCACAGAGTCTGCTGTAATAGCTTTGTGCTGCTGCTACAGCTAAAATCCAATACTAAAAACTACAAAACCTACTGCTAATATTTCTGCCACCGCTGCTACTACTACTGCTGCTGCTACTACTCAAACCACTACTACAATTACGACTAATAATGCTGCTGCTGCTACTACTACTACTACTACTACTACTACTACTACTACTACTACTACTACTACTACTACAATTACGACTAATAATGCTGCTACTACAACTACTACTACTACTGCTGCTGCTGCTACTACTTTAACTACAACTACAATTACGACTAATAATGCTGCTGCTGCTACTATTACCACTACTACTACTACTACTACTACTACTACTACTACAATTACGACTAATAATGCTGCTACAACAACAACAACAACAACAACAACAACTACTACTACTACTACTACTGCTGCTGCTGCTGATGCTACTACTTAAACTAAAACTACAAATACGACTAATAATGCTACTGCTGCTGCTACTACTACTACTACTACTACTACTACTACTACTACTACTACTACTACTACTACTACTACTACTACTACTACTACTACTAACAGTATTACTACAACTACTGCTACTACAAATATTACTACTACTGCTGCTGCTACTGCTACTACGACTACTACTACAGATGCTGCTGCTCCTCCTAATACTATTATAACTATTATTATTTCTGCTGCTGCTACTTCTACTACTTGTACTACTATTCTGCATTCGGTGACATGATCAATATCACCCTGGTCACCGTGCTCCTCACTGTATTTCCTGACACCAATTTTAAGCTACTTTTCCTGACAGACCAAGTACATTTGTATCAAATCCGCCATCATTACGAATGTGTACCTCAGACCTTCTAACCAGCAAGCAGGCAACCAGCCATTGCACTACCATCCCCCCCCCCCCCCCACCTGTCCCCAAATGTGTATTTTTGGAGCTGTTTAATTATACATTTCTTTACCGCCATCTTTGTCTGATACATAAATCCATAAACGTGGCTCTTTTGGCCTTGGCAGACCAGTCTGTCTGGGTCGGACAAAAAGCCTTGATCATAATCCCACAGCAAAAGTAATCTTTCTGTTCTCATCTAAACCCGTGAAAGGAAACGGAAGAGGAGGTGAGGATATGTCAGTCTGCAGACGTTTTGTGAGTGAACTCAACATCAAAGTTAGTGGAACTTGCTTAAATCAAGTCAGTTTATTTATTTTGTCATAACTGCAAATGGAAGCTCGAGTGAAAACGTTACAGAGAAAAATAACCTGGGTGAACGCAGAATTTTCAAAAGTAAAGAATATTCTATCTACATAATTTTTTTTTTTGCGGAAAGGGAGGGGGGGGGGGGGGGTGTGGTGTTGCGAGAAAGCGAATTATTAAGAGACATAAGAGTCAGGCGCGCAGACATAGAAAAAACATGGAAAAGTGGCGCAAATGCACCTGAAGAATATTCTATGTACGTATTGTTTTTAAAGTGAGACTATGTAGAAACGCTGGTGGTCGTCTAAAAAAGTTAAGTTCTTCCAATGGTGGTAAACTTTCCAACGTTTCTGTAGTGTCATGCTTTTGTCGACTTCCGATTTTGTGAAAAGGACACATTCTCGGCCTTGTTAGTAATAGAAATAAAACAAAGGGAATTAATGTTTTTGCAGTGCTTTGTCTATTAGAAACAACCCTCCAGGCAAAAAAGTACGATTTTTTTTCAACCTTTGAGCAGCAGCCCATTAGCTGAAAGCTTTAATTCTTGGACGATAGGTTTAGCAAGTAAGCTGCTATCTACGTTTTTTTTTTGTTTTTTTTGTTTTTGTTTTTAGCTAGGTGGTCAGCGAAAAAAAAACCCCCCTGTTTTTCTGGTCTGAGAATGTAAAAAGGATTTTAAAAAATAAAACAACTACAGGAAGCAGAAGAAGAAGAAGAAGAAGAAGAAGAAGAAGAAGAAGAAGAAGAAGAAGAAGAAGAAGAAGAAGAAGAAGAAGAAGAAGAAGAAGAAGTAGAAGAAGAAGAACGAGAAGGACAAGAAGAAGAAGAACAGAAGGAAGAAGAAGAAGAAGAACAAGAACAAGAAGAAGAAGAAGGAAGAGAAGAAGGAGGAGAAGACGACAGATGTATGGTCTGTTCAAAACCATCATTTCCCAATATGGACTAGTTTTTAGAACTAGCAGAGAGTGTTTTATATTCTTTACGCATTAAATAAGTAAACGGTGTCTCTGGAACTATGGAATTCGTGATTTGTGTGACGGACTCGGCAGGCGGCCAGCCGCTCAGAAGAGAGTGACCGAGCCATAAAGGATAAAGATAAAATCCCATCCAATGAAGCTCACACAAAAGGGAAATCATAAAAGGAAAAAGTCGTGACAACGGAAACATTGATGGAAATGGGGATTCCCGTGTGGATTCTGGAAAGGAGCAGATGGGACCCACTACCTCATTAACAGGTTTATCTTAAAAATCGACTATTACGTGTTTTTCTTTCGAAGTGGGAATGCATCTGTTTAGAAGGCAAAGGAATCAACAGTCTGTATAAATATAAACCAGATCTGTATAACGGATGTGCAAACAAAACTCAAGTTCTGGAACATGGTGAAAGTTCAGAAGTGGACGTACAACCAGAACCCTTCATTCGAGTTTAGAACCCGTGAACGCTAAGAAGGAGGAGAAAGAGGGGGGGGGGGGGATAAACAAATGGCACACACGCAAACATGCGCACACGTGTTTTAAAATGAGTGCGTGCATACATTTAATTTACAGTTTATAAAATCAAAGCAATATTTACCAGTTCTGTATTTGAACAAAGACGCACACAAAATAAAAATTGCACAGTTTATTGTCTGGCCTATTTCGATGTATTTTGTCAGGTTCACATGACAGTAGCAATCGATTAAAATGAAGTGAATAAATAAATCCTTCTAACTGAAACACAAAATCGACTACATTCAAAAGTAACTGCCTGTTTCAGCAGGGTAACTTAGGTGAATGACCATTTCCTTTTGTATAATTATAAACTGAACCGGTTTATTGTTGTGGCTTCCACATATCACGGCATTTTGCGATCACTTCTTCTTCTTATAGTTCATGCCGTGTGGCGTTGGTAGTCATGTTTACCCACAATCTTCTGTCTCGTGTACTTTCAATCAACTCTTACACGGATGATCTTCCATGCCATGATGTCAAACTGTCCAGCATCTGTTCTCTCAGTATCCCTCTGCCTCTTCTCACCGCCAAATTTCCTACTGACATGATGTACGCCAGTTTTCTCCTTCTCATCACATGACCAAGGCATTTAGATTGTCTCTTTCCGATGTCAGTTCTCTTCGGGAATCAGTTTCTTTCAAGACGTCTTCAATACTCTTTTATCTGTCCAGGATATTCTCATCATTCTTCATAAAACCACATCTCCGCGGCTTCCGAATAAGTTTTAACTAATTTACTAACTGTCCATGATTCACATCCATATATCAATATAGGATTTATATAGCTTTTAAGAATACTGATGCGCTCAGTTAAGGTATACGAAATTCGAAAAATATCGTCCTTGTTTAAAATATGACAAGAACTCAAAAGACGGCTAGCGATAGACGGGTCTTCTGATTCATGTTCGCTGAGTTGTTGTTGTTGTTGTTTTTCTTCTTCTTCTTCTTCTTCTTCTTCTTCTTCTTCTTCTTTCGTTCGCTTGAAATAAATTATCTATATCTGCAATGTTGTCTCTAATATGAAATTCACTGTTTTCTGAAATTCACTCAGCGACCCGGAAAGTTTGACTTGCATCGATGTTTCTCTTGGCCACAAGTTTTGTCTTGATGAGTTGTATTTGGGACAGTCTTGGAGGACGTGGTCTGTTGTCTCAGGTGCCAATCCACATGTGCACATGGCTCATTCGCCGATTTTAAATTTTGTGTACATGTGGCTGCAAAGGCATTTTGTTCTAAGGCGTAGAATAATAACTTGCTCTGGTCTGTCCATAAAATGATGATAGTCTTGTGTCAGTTTTGGTGGCTTTCTGAAAGATTTGATTATTCTCTTCTTTTGCTGAAAAGAGGCTGGTACGTCAGGTTGTTCTTCATTTGCACCTTCCTTAGCTAGTTTATCAGCTCTTTCATTTCCGGAAACTCCACAGTCGGATGGTATCCATTGCATAGTTACCTTAAACCAACTGCCTCCTTTGGAGAGTATTTTTCGTATACCAGTTAATTTTCCAGATTGGAGGGCCTGAAGCAGCGCTCTTGCATCTGTCAAAATACGACGGTTGTAAAATATGACGTATATTTAACAGTTTTTCTGCTGCTATTTTTATAGCTTGAACTTCCGCATCATAGTTGTGACAGTACTTTCAAATTTTTAACTTCTAACTCCGTTCGTTTTCCGGTGCATGATTTTGAGACAAGATCTATTCGCAGATAATAGATATATTTCCTATATCTTTTGTGCGTGACATCCTGATTTTAAGGTGCGCCTCCTGGCTGGTTGCCTTCGACTCCAGCACCTAATTTTAATTATTCTGGTAAGCTAACTCGACTCGACGTACTGGCATATGGGACCGAACTGTCCACAGACAGCTAAGTATAGGATTTTTGTAAACAAATCTAGACGTGACAATTCCAGCCACCAGAGTTGTTGCTTTTACGACCAATAGTGGGAGACTCTCAGCGACTCGTTTCGCCAGTCGTTGACCAGTTGGTCTCCCATATGCAGATTACAAGTGCATTTCCACAAACTGTGCAATCTATTGATTGTGTCTACGGTTTCCGAATGCTCAATTTATCAACCGATTTTTTTGGGGAAGGGGGGGGGGGGGGGGGTGACTGGGCAAGAGGTGCAAGGGCGGAAGGAGGGGGGGGGGGTGCTGTGCATTGTTAGGTGATTTCCACAAAGATGAAATCAGCATTTACAATTACACAACAGCAATACAACCCACCAACAGCGGACTGCAGTATACTTTGTAACCGCTTTCTGGCGCGCCAGTATAACCATACTGTATGACTATACGGCTGAACGGGGTTCCTTCATTTGCAAATGCAAATTTGGAGAGGACAAAGCACAGCACCTGTAAACAATTTCATATAACGTTAAAGAATCAAATGGTTTGGTCATTTGGCCAGAAGTGAACAAAATGAGCCAGCAGCGAGAACGTACTACACGAGAAAAGTAGGCTACAAGGTCATTGTGCGACTACAAAGAGATAGGCCGATAGAATAAAAGACACAACAGAAATGCAGTCTGTAAGAAGAAACACCACAGGTGAGCATGTACAGTAGGAGTCTACCAATCATCAGTAGAAGTGATCCCTCGTACACAATTGTTTCGACTCAGTAATCCAAGAAAATTTCAGAGTGTGGGCCCACCTGAGTTAATGAAGCTCAGGCTTGATCTACTCCTGCTGTACGGATTATCGGATGTTCTCGGATAGGGACAAGACGAAAATGGTGACTATGCAACAGCTACTGTGAGATTCGAAGAAGCCTATTAGAAAAGTCAGCATACCTTGACGACCAAGTGGCAAGCTTACGGTTGGTTTATCAGAATCATGTTAGACTTTGTTGGCAATTGGCAGAGGGACACCGACAGATAATTCGGACACGATGGACTTAAGGGATAAGAATTTCTTTTCCCATTGACACCCGAACCAGCCTACCGAGGCCTATCCCCCACGACGTTCCGTTTTGTCCAGAGCCAGCTCGAAGCCCTCTCAGCAGCTTCGCCCAGTTGTTTTAGTAATCGTTTGAGCTTTAACTTGACTTTATTACAAGATAGAAAATGGCGGGGAGCTAGACATGACTCCTCTCTGTGACGATTTGCGGCATTTGCGGAGCATTAGACGAAAAATGAGAATAGGGACTACTTGCTTAGGAATAGCAACAGAAATTGTCAATGAGAATAAGGAAAACAGAATTAACACCCCTTGCTTACATAAGATAAAGCAAGGTACATCTAGGTGGGGAACAATTATTAAAGTTGCTCTTGTTAAGAAGAAGATGGCGCAACCTAGCAGATGTTTTTCTTTGATTCAGCGACAATACGAGCAGAAAATACTGATATGCTACAAGATTCTGAACACGCAATATTAATTATAAACAACAATATATCTCAAAGAAACTTCTTCTTCCTCTTCTTCTTCTTCTTCTTCTTTTTTTTTTCTTCTTCTTCTTCTTCTTCTTCTTCTTCTTCTTCTTCTTCTTCTTCTTCTTCTTCTTCTTCTTGTTCTTGTTCTTGTTTATGTTCTTGTTATTCTTCTTCTTCTTCTTCTTCTTCTTCTTCTTCTTCTTCTTCTTCTTCTTCTTCTTCTTCTTTTTCTTCTTCTTCTGCGTCGTTGAGGGTGAGTAGCATGCTGCGTTGTCGCATACAGCTAAACTCCCATATCTGCACATTTTCTTTCAAAATGCCCTTTTTCAGCAAATCCTTTATTAGTCGCCTTTTGTGACATGATTTGGTTTTAGGGAACAATGTGTCAATTACTTTGTCGACCCCCCCCCCCCCCCCACCCCTCCCCCTCAATCGAAAAAAAAATTTGAAATTCATTTAGGGAATATCTGGGAAACTGACATGTGTGCTCATAAATAAGGAAGTCGATACCTTGGCTTTTACATTCTGTTCCTCCTATAAGTAAGTGTGAGTGGGTGTTTGTGTGTGTGTGTGTGTGTGTGTGTGTGTGTGTTCCTTCTCGATCGACCTTTCCTTTAAAGTCAGAGCAAATCTGCACACAAACTTCTTCTTGTTCTTGTTCTTCTTTTTGTTCTTCTTGTTCTTCTTGTTCTTGTTCTTGTTCTTCTTCTTCTTCTTCTTCTTCTTCTTCTTCTTCTTCTTCTTCTTCTTTATAGCGGAAAGTTTTAGATGTTCGCCACCACTGGACTTTGGTCTTGATCCATAACTTAAGGTTTGGGTGCACACGCGTTTTACAGATTTAGTATTTTTTTGCTATTAAACACGTGGTTTCTCCCTTCCTAAACAGAGGCACTCAGACTTTGAAGGAAATACTCCTAATTAATCGCCTTTTAGGACATGCTTGCAGGTATCTATTCTTGTTTACCCCAAAATAGGACCCCTGAACCCACCCGGGGTTAAACAAGATATGTAAACAGATGTGTATACAACACAAGACCAAAGTCTATAGAGTGGACGAACAGTCGTTTCCATAGCTGATGCCTACCACATCAGGCAACAGGGTGCAATAGTGGGACCTGACGTAGCCGTTGGGGGTTATAAATAATAATAATAATAATAATACTATATAATCAAAAACAACAACAACAACATAATCTTCTTCTTCCCCACGTGTGTTCTAGTGTCCCATTGTAGGCACAACAAGAATAAACCAACTGCCTACCTAAAAGCATGTCGTAGTAGTCGGCTAATTGGGAAATTTTTCCGAGTGCGTCTATTTGAAAAGCAAAGAACCAGCAATCTACATACACAGGGGTCAGATCGCAAACTGATGTGCACGCAACACTCAGATTCTGGAACAGGGACTAGATTCCAGAAGTGGACAAACAACAAGAAATTTCCACTGGAGTTTACAACCGGTGAACGTGAAGAATTTTTTCTTCTTCTTCTTCTTCTTCTTCTTCTTCTTCTTCTTCTTCTTCTTCTTCTTCTTCTACTTCTTCTTCTTCTTCTTCTTCTTCTTCTTCTTCTTCTTCAGCCTTCTCTTTCCAGTTGGTAACGCCAAGTATTAGTATGTCTGCGTGTTACCTCTCCACCCTTTCGTGTACGCAGTTCTTGTCTCTGTTATCTGCTATTTCTCTGTCCACATGTCCTAACCATATTAATCTATTAACCCAGGTTATATGGATAACTAGCGGTGATTGAAACAGATTATGAATTTCATTGTTGCTTCACTAAATTATCCCTTGTTTGCATACTTAATGAACAGGTCCAACGATTCGTCGTAAGAATATTCTCAAAAGCTCGACTTCAGCTATAATAATAATAATAATAATAATAATAATAATAATAATAATAATAATAATAATAATAATAATAATAACAATAATAATTTCAACAAAGAATAATACAAATTATTTAGCTTTACATGCATTCGTGAAGTCGTTCGCGTCATTTGGGATCCATGATAGGATATTGTTTAGGCGCTCATCTGCCAGTCTGTAGGTTTTGGTTTCAAATCCGCGCGGAACTGGACCTTCGTGTAAATAAATTATAATTGGCCTTGGCTACTCGGTAGACCCAGCCTACAATAGGTTCCAGACACGCCCTTCTGTAGCTATATATTTATAGTCTAAAGATGGACGTGGTTCTATGTAATGTCCTGCAAAGTAAAGGCGGTGGTGTGATGTTGACTTTGTCACAATGACCTCAAATTAGTATATGTATATATATATATTTTAGTATCCAGACGCCATGAGTTTTTTACCCTTATGCTCGGTATTATGGATATGGCAATCCTTCGGCCTTGATTCCATGATACATACCGTAAATCTTGGAGAAATGTTGCTTTTCTGCCTACCCCCGGGTTTGAACCCGGACCACAAGGAGTTCGTCACCCGGTCACCGCGCAATCCTTTTTAGCCAACTACGCTAGCGAGCCGGGCAAATTATATATATATATATTTACGAGTTCAGCATCATACACCCAGTGTACCACTAGCATTGAAGGTGTTCGTTTAAAAAAAATTCTTATATCATTATGATGTCGTTTATAGAACACCCGTACCAGATATTAAATATTTTCTACCTCACCAACACAGTCAACACTTTATTTCCACCAATGTGTCAATTTGCCCCTACTCTGACATACTCCGGGGATTTCATCAACATTATCAAAACTCCTTGTGCGATGTATAGCTAAAATAAAAAAAAACAACAACCACCAAGCCACTCAGCCACTACTGAATTCTAGGGGGGTTTTCGGAAATTAACTGACTCCGTCTTTAATATTGTAGTAATCTACCGCCAAGGCAATGTGATCAACAGCGGAGCCGCATCCTCTGACGTCCGGGAATTCGTAGTCGTCTAGGAAATAGGAAATTCCTCCAATCTGTTCGGGAAAGCCCGCTGGTAGATAGTCCCTTGACCTCGGGGTAAATGTGAATCCAGGTGTTAGTTTGATCAATCTGAAACCAGATAATTAATAACCGATAAACCAACAAATGTATGCTGAATTATTGGTCCAGTCTGACAATAGACACCTAATGGTTCTTTTGTGTTTTTTCACCACATTACGCTGGCTTCGAGATGTAGTAGGGAAATCCCTAGAATGTCCTATATTGTACAGGGTTCAGGGTTAGGACTAGTGTTAAATGAATAGCTACTACTACTAAGCCTAACCCTAAGCCCCTTTTACTATAGGACGGTCCGGGGATTTTCCCACCTAATCTCGAGGCCAGCCTGATGTGGTGAGACAACATATAAAAGACCCATCTAATTACTGGTGAACCTGCCGATACATGTATAGATGTTGAATTACTGCTTAGCCTGAAAATGGGTGCAGAGTTACTGGTTATTTTAAACATAGATACAGAATTGCTGGCGAACCTGAAAATGGATACAAAATTTCCACTGAGCCTAAAAATAGGTATAGGTTAATGTTCAGCCTAAAAATAGGATAAGAATTATTGGTTATTCTGAAAATAGACACTGAATTACTGATCAGCCTGATAATAAGTAGAGAGTTACTGGTTATTTTGAAAAAAAGATATAGGATAACTGGTGAACGTAAATATTAATGAATTACAGGTTAGCCTGGAAACAGATACAGAATTATTGGATAGCTTGAACACACATGTCTTGATACAGAATTACTGGCCAGCTTGAACAGACATGTTTAGATACAGAATTACTGGCTAGCTTGAACACACATGTCTTGATACAGAATTACTGGCCAGCTTGAACAGACATGTTTAGATATAGAATTACTGGCCAGCTTGAACACACATGTCTTGATACATAATTACTGGCCAGCTTTAACAGACATGTTTAGATACAGAATTACTGGCTAGCTTGAACAAACATGTCTTGATACAGAATTACTGGCCAGCATTAACATACATGTTTAGATAAAGAATTACTGGCCAGCTTGAACACACATGTCTTGATATATAATTACTGACCAGCTTTAACAGACATGTTTAGATACAGAATTACTGGCTAGCTTGAACAAACATGTCTTGATACAGAATTACTGGCCAGCTTGAACAGACATGTTTAGATATAGAATTACTGGCCAGCTTGAACACACATGTCTTGATATATAATTACTGGCCAGCTTTAACAGACATGTTTAGATACAGAATTACTGGCTAGCTTGAACAAACATGTCTTGATACAGAATTACTGGCCAGCTTTAACAGACATGTTTAGATATAGAATTACTGGCCAGCTTGAACACACATGTCTTGATACAGAATTACTGGCTAGCTTGAACACACATGTCTTGATACAGAATTACTGGCCAGCTTTAACAGACATGTTTAGATATAGAATTACTGGACAGTTTGAACACACATGTCTTGATACAGAATTACTGCACAGCTTGAACACACATATCTTGATACAGAATTACTGGCCAGCTTTAACAGACATGTCTTGATACAGAATTACTGGTCAGTCGGAAAATAGAGAATTATTGCTTAGCTTGAAAATACATGTATAGATACCGGACAGCCTGAAAATATTATATAACCACTGATCAGCCTAAAAAAAGAGACATTATTATCACCATCTGTGTAGTGTGTTCAGTAGGATACAGTATAATGACATTTCAGCACAGGGTTCGACCCAGATTTATAACACAGGGCCAAGGTAACTGTTATAGCGTCTGCTGAATGGTCTAAAACAGAAAAGCTGAGCCAAAGGGAACTGATAGAAACAAAATCGGTCAGCAAGTCCTTTACAAAACTTCGCTTTCGTCACGGTACACATACAAGTTTCTCTTTCTCTAGCTAATTCTCCAGCCCTATGTGCTTCACTGCCAATGCACCTTCAAAGTTTTCTATCCATCGTTCCAGATGTTTGCCTCTGATTTATTTTCTGTAACTTCTACCCTTCATGACCGGTCATTCCAGACCCAGCGTGAAGTTTAACGTGGCCAAAATACTTCATCTTTCGGAGACAATTCTTCTCAAAGCTCAGACCGTGATTCAAGGCCCATGGTATTCTAAGAATAACACAAGAAGAAGAAGAAGAAGAAGAAGAAGAAGAAGAAGAAAGAAGAAGAAGAAGAAGAAGAAAGAAGAAGAAGAAGAAGAAGAAGAAGAAGAAGAAGAAGAAGAAGAAGAAGAAGAAGAAGAAGAAGAAGAAGAAGAAGAAGAAGAAGAAGAAGAAGAAGAAGAAGAAGAAGAAGAAGAAGAAGAAGAAGAAGAAGAAGAAGAAGAAGAAGAAGAAGAAGAAGAAGAAGAAGAAGAAGAAGAAGAAGAAGAAGAAGAAGAAGAAGAATAGAAGAAGAAGAAGAAGAAGAAGAAGAAGAAGAAGAAGAAGAAGAAGAAGAAGAAGAAGAAGAAGAAGAAGAAGAAGAAAGAAGAAGAAGAAGAGAAGAAAGAAGAAGAAGAAGAAGAAGAAGAAGAAGAAGAAGAAGAAGAAGAAGAAGAAGAAGAAGAAGAAGAAGAAGAAGAGAAGAAGAAGAAGAAGAAGAAGAAAGAAGAAGAAGAAGAAGAAGAAGAAGAAGAAGAAGAAGAAGAAGAAGAAGAAGAAGAAGAAGAAGAAGAAGAAGAAAGAAGAAGAAGAAGAAGAAGAAGAAGAAGAAAGAAGAAGAAGAAGAAGAAGAAGAAGAAGAAGAAGAAGAAGAAGAAGAAGAAGAAGAAGAAGAAGAAGAAGAAGAAGAAGAAGAAGAAGAAGAAGAAGAAGAAGAAGAAGAAGAAGAAGAAGAAGAAGAAGAAGAAGAAGAAGAAGAAGAAGAAGAAGAAGAAGAAGAAGAAGAAGAAGAAGAAGAAGAAGAAGAAGAAGAAGAGAAGAAGAAGAAGAAGAAGAAGAAGAAGAAGAAGAAGAAGGAAGAAGAAGAAGAAGAAGAAGAAGAAGAAGAAGAAGAGAAGAAGAAGAGAAGGAAGAAGAAGAAGAAGAAGAAGAAGAAGAAAGAAGAAGAAGAAGAAGAAGAAGAAGAAGAAGAAGAAGAAGAAGAAGAAGAAGAAGAAGAAGAAGAAGAAGAAGAAGAAGAAGAAGAAGAAGAAGAAAAAGAAGAAGAAGAAGAAACTACTTACTCGAAGGTTGTAGGGCTGATGTGGATTCTGAGTGGTTCGCTTCCAGACTCGAACTTGTTGGCTATCGTCACGTTGTTACCAAAGAGACAGTAGCGGGGCATCTTGCGTCCGACCACCCCCGCTAATACTCTGCCCGTATGGATACCAACTCTCATCTGAAACACACAGGAACACATAATTATATAGCAGGTGTTTTCAAGGACAGTAGATGCAAAGAAAAGACATGGGCGATCCAAAGAAACCAGAAGAATGGAAGGAGTAGAAACCGATATGGGGTATCAAGGCAGAAAAATAGGAGACTGGCAGCTCCTTGTGAATGTTTTATGTGTCAACAACGACATCAAGAGCTTAGATCAAGCCCACTCAACATAGTTTACTCAGGGACCAAAACGTTGGACAATAGGGATCGTCACGGGCCAAAGACCGGAGCCCAAACGTAGAAAGATTAATAATACAAAACAATAAGCAGGTGATCCACGGGCCACTTGAGATGCCCCTGTGGGCCAGATTTGGCCCGCGTGTCGTCAGTTTAAAAGCCTTGATTGAGACAGACACGCTGATCTCCTCTGCAGAACGTCGCTCCCTGCACAGGCAGCCTGATAGGAAATCGGCGCCTCTACTGCAGTAAACTCCTTACCCACACAGGACTGTCCGTTACTGCAGGCTGGTGGGGCCAAAACATATCCTAATTATATCTTCTTTAGAGGTTGAACAGGCTAAGTAAAAGTAAGTCAATGACCCTGGTCCAAGTCTTCGGGCGTGATCAGCATATAGGACGAGACCTATGTTCTATAGACCAATCAGCACTTGGTGGGTGATGTGTAAGCATTGCTGCCTTTACTTCCCATGACTTCACCAATTCCGAGGCTGGATCGATCTGGGAAACGAGGTCATAGTTAGAATAGATTGTACTCTCTGTGTAGGTGCCGGGGCTTCACTGTGTGTGTGTGTGTGTGGGGGGGGGCAATAATAGACCCACTGCCTTCACAATAAGCATGTCGTAAGAGTTGACAAATTCGAAGTCGGAGTGCACCTGTCTGAGAAGCAAGGAACCAACAACCTGCATACAAATAAGTCCCCCAACCACGTAGAGAGCTATTCATATTTATTTGCCACTAACAACATAACAGCAGCCATAGCAGCAGCAGCAGCAACAGCAGCGGCAGCAGCAGCAGTGGCAGCAGCAGCAGTAGCAGCAGTAGCAGTAGTAGTAGTAGCAGCAGCAGCAGTAGCAGCAGTGGCAGCAGCAGCAGCAGCAGCAGCAGCAGTAGTAGTAGTATCAGCAGCAGCAGCAGCAGCAGCAGTAGTAGTAGAAGTACTTTTATTATTTAAGGGTATGGAGAGTTATGAAATCACTGCCCCATGACAATGGCGAGTGCGACTTACTAGACCGGCCCGCGTTAACAAATGTCTTCCACAATTAGAGCATGGGATTTTAGGACAGTTGTTTCCATCTCATGAATTCGGTGTAGTTCTTCTCAGACGCGCAGCTCTCAACCTGTCTGCAGTCATTATTTTTGCTTTGCTCCCTTGGGGACCTCTCCATCGGGACAGTATAACCGGAAACGTGCCATCTTACAGTAAATTATTATTATTAATATTGCGCAGTTAACTTGAGGCGTAAGCCTCTTGAAAGCTATCAAAGAAAATTATAAGGACGCTGTGCCTGCACCCCCCCCCCTTTTCCCGCCCCAATTATCGTTGTTTTGGCGCCTCTGGGTTCAATTTTGTATCGTACTTTACTCACGTATCGATCCCACCACTCATCGGTAATCGACTCATTCAGGATATCCTTTGGCCCATAAAAAGATATTAGTTGGGCAATTTGATTACAACAAATGATGGACGTTTCTGGACTACAAAATTAGCCCAGCTCGGAGCTGAGTTGTGAGAAAATAGATTGTGAATAGATGAACACCCAAGAAACGTTAATGGACGCGACCCTAATTGCCCTTCGGCATCGCTGTAGTCGATTTTGATCTCTGATAGTATAGTTTCTATACTAGCCGATCGGGGTTTCCCCATTCATGTCTGTAATAAGAGCGGGAAGTTGGCTTTACATTTTATATAAATATAGACTATAGATGAGTGGGAAAGAATGGAAAACACAACACAATTTTCGGCCGCGTCAACATATTAGGAGAAGAAATACAATATAAAAACAAGATATACTAGGCCTTAAAATCTGATAAAATTAAATGCTCTTTCTCGTAACATTCAGATCACGATATATAACTAGGAAAAGAAGGCAAATCACAAAGACGATTATAGGCGGGTGATATCTGCAGCAGTAAATCAGAAGAGCTTTATGAACGCTAACTCGATACACGGAAGCAAATCATGGACAGTTTGCCACTTATTGAAAACTAACAGAAGCGGCGGACATGTGGTTTTACACAAATATGATAAGAACACCCTGGACAGATGAGAAGCGAAACAAAGACATCATAAAAGAAACTGGTTCCAAAGAGAACTGACTGCGCAGATTAGAAAGAAACAGTTAACATTTTTGGGTCATGTCATGAGAAGGAGAAAACTAGAGTGTATCGTGACGGTGAGAAAGCTGGGAGAGAAAAGAGACAGAAGGA
>CAJHNH020008235.1:361241-379226 GCA_905116865.2 Candidula unifasciata | reverse complement strand
CACAGATCTTATAAAAAGAACAGATGGAGATAATCTTCTTTAGCATTCCGAGTCCTTGAGATTCATTGCTGCAGATATCACTCGCCTCCATTCATCTCTCTGGTTGGCCTTCTCTTTTCAGTGGTGACACCAAGTGCAGATAGAGATATCACTTCCAAATATTCACTGAATCACAGAAGGTATGATACAAATATACAAAACTGCGACTGACTGTCGTTCAACCCCACAAGGACGCATGACGAGCGATAAACACCTGGTGACACAGTGTCACCATTCGGATGGGAATCACATGGGCTCATGTTCCAGAAACCCCTTTCAAGCCGTAGTTTATATTTAGTACCCCCGATTACAGCCGGGGTGAGGCTTTGATGCGTTTAATATAGCCAAATGTTTAGGTTTCCGAGATATGATGGTGTTCATGAATCATCTCTCCAAGTTGTTTAGAGCTTGTAGAATGTCAATTGAAATGAAATGTTAGGCTGAGAGGATCGACTTCTCTACCTTTCTTATCCTATTTGGCTCGATCTCTCGCCACATAACCACAGGTGCCCTCCCAGAGTGTCGCACAAGAGAGAGAGAGAGAGAGAGAGAGAGAGAGAAAGAGAGAGAGAGAGAGAGGGAGAGAGAGAGAGGGTGTCACTGATTTTCTTATGAATCGAAGATTTTCTGTGAAAATAACTCAGGTTTATTGATTGCGAAATGGTTTGTGACTCACATCAATATGTTATTACATGGGAAACAATTCATGTTCTTAGAACGTTAACTTTTGTTTCCTTGCTAATATTGTGTCTGAGGCTCACAATTTTGTTGACTCTCTACTTTGGATGGGCCAGCTCCAACTGAGGTCTTTTGAAATTCCCATTGCTTTTAATTATGATGAGAAAGTATTAATTAGAATGTGGCATTGTTAAGTCCTTCTCTGTTGGTTACAATTTGTCAGGGACGTGGGGATTTCGTTTCTGTTCAAAAGGAAATAAAAAGTGTTTTCGTATATAATTTACTACTCCCCGTCCTTTTTGTAATGAATTTTTTTTTGTTACTGCAAGCCCTACTCTGGCTTTGCCAAGGGCCGCAATATAGCCTGGCCATAAATATGGCCTAAAGGCTGAACGCGGTTTCTGGGACCTCTCCACGGTGATCCTCTCCCACATGGTGGCACATTGTGTCATCGGATGTATGATGTCCTGGTGGGGTAGAAAGTCAGTCAGTCTTGTTTATTCACGCATGTTCTTTAAATTTGATGTTTCATGTTTTGAGGAAGTGTCAAACAGTCTGAGTTTCTTGTAGTCGACTGAAAGACACAGCTGAGGAAGTTGAAGGGAGGGGGTTCCTCACACAAGCACCTAACACATTTTTTAGTTTCTTCTCATACTCTTTCAACTCATGGCGAATGTCCTTAAAAACTGCCCACGACAAAGGAAGAATGATTGATCTGGCCAGGAGTCCAAATACAATCATCCCGTAAGCCGCGTTGGGTGTGTAAATATTACTGAAGTGCAGCCATGTGTGAACAATTAGGGGCATGTAACACACCAGATATACCATGTTCGGGACGCAAGCTACAAGTGGGTTATCAGGACGATCAACTTGTTGTTCTACCTCAAGTCGCTGTGGTGCTTCTTCTATGGCGTCGTTTCTGGGGCTGTCCATTAACGTTGTTGAAGACCGCTTGTGACATCCTTTGCTGTAACAGACTACAACAGTCACCAAAGCTGCAACACACAAGTAGAACGGCAGATAAAGAGAGAAGAAACATACTGTGACAAGTATATTTCTGGGTAACCTCATCATGCACATGGCGTCATCGGACAGATTGTAGTATAATTTGATTGGTGCGTTGGTCACAATCAGAGGCACAAGAATACACAGTGCAGCGAACCATGGCCAGATGGTCAGGATGAAGCTTTTCAGGCATGCAGAGACCGGCACCTTGAGGAAGTTCCAAGGAAAGCGCATGTTACTTTCTCTCAAGTGGAGGATGTTAAAGGTCACCAGTTCCCATCCTACAACAAAAAATATGCCGTGGTCTCCGATGACCTGGGGATAAAAACAGAGGATGCGAAATTAAATAGGAATCCAGGAATAAAAAAAAAAGTTGTGTGGGGCAGACAATTGTAAAACAAATCAAACGTATAAACTACACTTATTCATTAACATGAGACTTGAGACAGACAGACAGACAGACAGACAGACAGACAGACAGACAGACAGACAGACAGACAGACAGACAGACAGACAGACAGACAGACAGACAGACAGACAGACAGACAGACAGACAGACAGACAGACAGACAGACAGACAGACAGACAGACAGACAGACAGACAGAAGGCTAAACAGTTTACATCGTGTGCTAGAAGAAGAACGTCTGTCTCGGGTATGACTGGCAGTGGACTGAGGAGAGATACACAACAACGAATGAGATCAAAGAAAACATGGCGGAAGAAAAGGAAAGGGGCGCTAAAACCTCTCCCCCGCGTTAACAGGGTTTAGGCACAAAGGGACACAATTTAAGAGCATACATTTACACAGATGGGTCCGTGAAACGCGGATCAAGATTGGCATGGGCATACACAGCACAAATGATGTGAAAAAAACAGTAACAGAGGATAACGGTGCCTATCAGACCACTACATCAAGCATGATAAAGGAGATAACTGCTGCTCCCAGAGCACTCGCATGGGTAGCAAAACAAGCAAGCAAACATGCGGTTTTCGTTTCAGACTCTATCATCATGCTTAAGGAAATCGCTACAGGACGTCTACGTTTTGAATGAGTAGAAAGCATCAAAAAGTCGCAGTTAACCTCCATCATCTGGATCTACACACTTTGGCACGCAGGAGTAAATGGTAATGAGAGAGCTCACCAACTGGCAAGTAATGCACCAATGCAAACGGGAAGAAGGATGGACAGAGCTGATGTCATCAACGCTTTGCGGACGATGTTGGGAAATAACGGTGAATCTCTGACGCTAACACGACTCAGTGACCTCAGTGCTTTTCTTGGCAAAGCATTTCTATCACGTCTTCGAGTTAAAAACAATAGATACCATAACAAACTCCTCATGGGAACAATCAGCAGAGGTACCTTTTAGTGGCTGCCGCATCGGAGGACTGAGAACGTATGCGGATGCCCAATGTGCAAAGACGTCGACTGTGCTACCAAAACTTAGGAGCACAATTAATAGTTCTGTGCCAAATGACAAATAATTATAGCAACATACATCTAATAATATGAAATGCATGAACACTTACTTTTAGAGAGAATTTGTAAACATGGTTACAGGAAAAGCTCAGCTATTTTATAAAGTTACGCGGGGAGGAGTTCTTGACCCTTTCTTACTTTCCCCTTACTTCTTTTTCCACTCACAAACCTGGTTTCCTGGCAGGAATGCATGAGTATACTGCGTCTTCATTACCTGATCAGTTTCTAATTTGTTTCACTATCATTATGTCGTCATCGTGTTCTCCATTCTCTGCACTATGTTTAACACTCTTGACATCCTTAACAACAATATTGACAGGTTACAAAAGAATGGTATGTTTACTGTAAGTTCTATCACACTTAGAATGTGTGTTTTAGTTTGAGGCCCCCCTGTCAACAATAAAGGAATGCGGAGTTCCTTGCTGGGGGAAAAGATAAACTGATTATTATGTAGAAAAAGAAAACCACCAAAACCTACCTGAACGGCAAGATGGGTATGGCAATCAGCAATTGAACTTTCTATCAAATTTGTGGCCAGCATGGGAGTGACAAAACTGCCCAGCAGGAGGTCCGCCAATGCAATGCTGATGATGATGTGATTGCGTGTCTTCTTTCGCAGTACGGGTGAATACAGGATAGCACCGATGATGAACAGGTTGGCTTTGATGATGAGGATGCTACATGAGATGTAGATTGCTACCAGAACGTTGCGCAGGTGCTCCATTACGCCGAGAATGTGACCTAAATTCCAGCGATTACCTGTAGAGATATAGCAATGTTGTGTACCGCCTATTTAAAACATAAACATGAAGCTATGATGTACACAGTGATACCCAAGTAGCAGGGGCTCTGACACGCAGAAAACATTGACATGAAACTCAGTCCTCTTAAGTATTTCAGCCTTTTTTGGGTGCATAATAATAACAATGTGCTGAATTAAAAAATTATATAATAATATATTTGAAATAATATAATGTGTATTAACACAATTTTACAAAAATAATTCCCAAACTAATTTGGGAAAGAGAGGGCAGTTTGGCTCTCTTACAAATTTAGATTTGGCGGACGAGGGGGAATGCTGAGCCACTAATTCCTGTTTGAGAAACAATAATTCCAAACTTGATGCTTTGTCAGCCATCTAAGGCCTGCAATATTAAGGCAGGTGCATTGACTATCTTTATTAGTATCCTTTTTGTGTGTGTGTGGTGTGAAGCCACACCTGATATTACTTTTCTTTGTCTTCCTAAGTCCGGTGTGGTATTTTGGGTTCTGGGTCCTGATCTGGTCCGGCTCTCTTTAACTGCTATCAGTGTGGGTTTATGCTGACTTTTGCTGGTGCTTGGTTCACTCGTGCTGGCCGCTGCACTGGCGCCCTATTGCCAGGCTGGGTTACCGCTCTGTGAAGCCGCGGGGAAAAGCCAAACAAACACCACACACGTCTCCATACACTGTTGATTTTCAGGACATCCAGGGCCGTCGAAATCTGTTATGATAAGCCTGCACATTTTTTTAAGCGTGTGCCTAAGAGGCCCGAAAGTCTAGATTGCTGCACTTATGCACAGTAATAAATTTTATTTTTCTTCTGCCTTCTATCCCCAAATGAAGCATAGGCCATAAACTCTTCAGGCCAAGTCAGGCCAAGTCGTTCTATACCTTGCTACTGAGAGTTGTGTGTGTGTGTGTATGTGTGTATGTATGCGTGCATGTATGTGTGTGTGTTTGTGTGTGTGTATGTGTGTGCGTATGTATGTATGTATGTATGTATGTATGTATGTATGTATGTATGTATGTATGTATGTATGTATGTATGTATGTATGTATGTATGTATGTATGTATGTATGTATGTATGTATGTATGTATTGTATGTATGTATGTATGTATGTATGTATGTATGTATGTATGTATGTATGTATGTATGTATGTCTGTATGTAATGTAGGTAGGTAGGTAGGTATGTATGTATGTATGTATGTATGTATGTATGTATGTATGTATGTATGTATGTATGTATGTATGTATGTATGTATGTATGTATGTATGTATGTATGTATGTATGTATGTATGTATGTATGTATGTATGTATGTATGTATGTATGTATGTATGTATGTATGTATGTATGTATGTATGTATGTTTGTATGTGTGTGTGTGTGTGTGTGTGTTTGTGTGTGTGTATGTCAAAGCCGGTAATTTAAGAAAAGTACAGTAATGTAAGTATGTTGTCACATGGAGAACATCCGATGCAAGAGGTATCAGTCAGAACAGAATAGGACAGGCCAAAACTGACATTTATAAAATGAAGAACATTATGTGCAAAAAAAAAAAAAAATACATATCATTGGAGGTTAGGAAAAGAATTATTGCATGCTATATAGAGACAGTTTTTTTTTTTTTTTCATAGGGCTTTGAATCATGGACAATTAATAAACAAGCCCTCAAAGATGTCGCTTTACAGAAGAATCCTTAGAACTGCTTCGACAGCTCAGAAGAGCAACCCAGATGTTTTGAAAGAGACGATTGCTTGAAGACAACTTATCAAAACATCAGAGAGAGACAGTCATCATTTTTTTTTTTAGGGGGGGGGGGGGGGGGGGGGGGGGGGGGGGTCATTTTATTAGCAGACATAAGGTAAAACATGCTGTTACCACTAGAAAATCTGTGTAAAGAGAAACAGGGCAAAACGACAGCTCGAGAAGCTTTTTTCATGGCATAAAGGGGTGTCAGCACACGAAGTGATACACGCAGCTGCGAATGTCGGATTGTGCAGAGGCGTTATCACTCACTCCAGTAGGCAAGGCACTTGATTTCCCACACATACTCACATACACTGCAAGTAGCTTCAAAGTGCGAAGAATGAAGTCATACTTTAGAGCTGCCATACAAAAAAAAAAAAAAACACACACACACACACGCCCTTATATGGAAAGCCTGACTTTCGTTAGTATGTGCCCGATGTGGCTCAAAAAGGCGAGAAAGATTATTATGTTTTTTTAAGCAGCGTTTATGTTTTATAAACACTGCCGCTGAAGCAGAATTCATCCGACTTTCACAAATTCCTAAAAAAAAAATAATGAGATGCGTTGCAAGTTCCCGTTTCAGAAGTTTTTGGAAATAATTTATTCATTTTAAACACAAGAGATGTAATTTTTTTCTAGAGATAACTGTTCTGATGGGCAGAGGAAGTGCATAGGGTTATATTAAATATTTCCACTGGTAAACTTATCTTCTATAACACGTCCCCTACCTCCCCCCCCCCCCTCAATTTTTTTTCCAGAACTTTTCCTACTCGATTGCTGATATTATTGACGTTTAATTCCATTATTGTGAAGGTCAAATAAAACATTAAAATTGATGAGTAATTACTTAACAAATGAAAATTACCCATTAAAAAATTCATGACAGAATTGATTGAGTACTTGATGCGAGATACTACACTGTTGTTTGCTTGCATCCCAAGAATATCAATTTCACATTTACGTGTGATCAAGTCCTACATCAGCAATCAACAACTATATAAGTGCGCTTTGTTTTCATTTGAGTTGGACATTGATATTTTATTTTTTATAGACGGCAAATTTTTTTTTTTCTGCTAGTTACGAATATGAACCAGCTGCGCGGCGACCGGGTGACAAACTTCTGGTCCTATCACGCTCTGGGATAGGCAGAAAGGACAAATGCTATCAAGGCAGAAGGGTTGCGATATCTATAGTACCGAGCCAAAGGGTTTACAACTTATGGTTTTTCAACTAAAAAAAAGATATATTTTTTAGTGCGCTTGACTTCTATGGGTCTCATTTGGTAATTCCCTTTTTGATTCGTCTGATTAACTCATTTAGAACCATGTCTTTGTAGGTGGATCTTTGCATGATACGTTTCACTAAGCCATTACCTATATAAATAAAAATGTTCGTTTGTTAGTGATAGTTAATTTCCGTAAGTGCTTCACCGATTACTTTAACATTTTGAAACAACGGCGTGGGTTTTAAGTTGTTGGCTAACTTTGTTGACCTCAGAAATCTGCACAAAGGTATATGCCAGCCGTTCTTCACCGATTGCTTTGAAATGTTGACACAACGTTGGATTAGAATTCGCAGGTGTTTTTATTCAAGAATGTTGCACAAAGCACGAACTACATAGTTCCAGTGACGATCTCATCGGCATCCTGATTTTGTTTTCCGACGACACGATTTCTGTTTTGTTGCTGCGTTCCCGAACTTTGACTGTTAACCTCATAAATCTGCATAAAGCTGTAAGATATAATAAACTGTTGTGAAGAGTTGTTGAAAGTTATTTTGCAGTCACCAACTGGAAAAAAAAGCCAATCACAGAAATGAATGGCGGCAACAGTGAACCTGAAGGGTTCAGATTGCCGAAGTAGAAGAATACTTACAAATGTATCGGCGCAAAGACAAAATATTCCTTAATAAACAGTTCAGACTAACAGTTCCCTATGCTGCATAGTGAGCGCACGGTATAACAGACAACTCATCTAGTGATTTGGTAAGACGTTCCAGTCATAAGGAGCGCAGGGTATAACAGACAACTCATCTAGTGATTAGACAAGACTACCAGTCATAGTGAGCGCACGGTATAACAGACAACTCATCTGGTGATTAGATAAGACGTACCAGTCATAGTGAGCGCACGGTATAACAGACAACTCATCTGGTGATTAGATAAGACGTACCAGTCATAGTGAGCGCACGGTATAACAGACAACTCATCTAATGATTTGGTAAGACGTTCCAGTCATAAGGAGCGCAGGGTATAACAGACAACTCATCTGGTGATTAGACAAGACTACCAGTCATAGTGAGCGCACGGTATAACAGAGAACTCATCTGGTGATTAAATAAGACGTACCAGTCATAGTGAGCGCACGGTATAACAGACAACTCATCTAATGATTTGGTAAGACGTTCCAGTCATAAGGAGCGCAGGGTATAACAGACAACTCATCTGGTGATTAGATAAGACGTACCAGTCATAGTGAGCGCATGGTAGAACAGACAACTCATCTGTTGATTAGATAAGACGTACCAGTCATAGTGAGCGCATGGTATAACAGAGAACTCATCTAGTGATTAGATAAGACGTACCAGTCATAGTGAGCGCATGGTATAACAGAGAACTCATCTAGTGATTAGATAAGACGTACCAGTCATAGTGAGCGCATGGTATTACAGACAACTCATCTAGTGATTAGATAAGACGTACCAGTCATAAGAAGCGCAGGGTATAACAGAGAACTCATGTGCAAATTGGACAAGACGTACCAGTCCGTCCTGTTAAGAAACTGTCCAAGAAAAACTAAGAAGGTCGTTATAATAAAGTGATAAGGCGCTTGCAGGTTTGGGAATAGAACGCTGTTGCTGCTCGAGTAATGGAAAATGTATCGATCAGTCTGATGTCGACGTAATAGAATAGGGGGACGGACAGATGCGGAAAGGGTATTTGAGGGACATGCTTATGTTATCTAGTATGCGATGCAGGGGTATACTGGGAAGCAAAAACATCATAGCATGACATCATATAGATGAACGCGTCAGCGTGAGACCTTCCCTTTTTGTTTTCAGACAGTAAACAACGGTTCGCAGTACCAGAGCCGTTTTCATGCAATAATTTGTTGACACTCACTACTGTGATGAACACTTTGTGGTGAGTACCAGTACCTTTGGGAGCCGCCATGTAGCGGCTTGAAGCTCACCTGTGGTATAGAATGTGGTGGGTTCAAATCCTAACCGTGTTGGACCCCCCTCCCCCCGCCCCTCTAAGCCCAGTCCAATGACACCGGCTATCAGGTCAACCCACTTTTACGGCGACCGAGTGGGCCACTGGCTTGCAGGTAGATGACTTCAACGCCGGTCAGGACAATATTTTTTAAGGGCTCTTGGGGGCGTGCAATGCTAAGCCATTTTAATGGCGCACATAACCTAGTCACAATTATAACCTAAAGCTCCTCCTTCAGGGATGCTGGCTGACAACCCCCCCCCCCCCCACCCCTACCCCCAGCAAAGCAGCTACCTACTCACTGTTACATAGGTACCAGATAAAATCCGAGGAAGTAAAGCAAGTTTTTATGCCGACCACATCATCCACCAAGTGACGATTTGTTTGTAGGAATAGGAATAAACTCACAGGGAGCAAGTACAGCAGGGATCTACCAGTCGTCAGTAGAAATTATCCTCGTCAACGAGCGTTTCGGCCCACGATTCTCCTAGACACTTTCGGAGGTGGGCCCACCTGAGTTCATGAAGCTCAGGGCTGGTTCCCTGCTGCACGAGATTACCGGATGGTAAAAATAGGTCAAGCCCAAATGCCCAACAGGACTGAAGACCTGGTAGTGTGTCATTTGACCGGTAACTAACGAAACTTTGTAGTGGTGTCCGCACCTTTGTTTCCATAGAAAAGCCCTGTGGGTGACTACATACTTCTTTTCATTGAATATTCCTTCCTTCCAAGTCGATTTTCTGACAAATTATCTGCTAATTATCTTTTGTTAGGCAACTATTTCAATACAATAAACACCAGAAAGTATAATTGTGTCTGTCACAACACACAAACAGGACGCGCCAACAAGGAGCTGATAAAACATGAAAGAGAAAGAGAGAGAGAGAGAGAGAGAGAGAGAGAGAGAGAGAGAGATAAAGAGAGGTAGAGAGAGAGAGAGAGAGAGAGAGAGAGAGAGAGAGAGAGAGAGAGAGAGATACAGTTCAATCTGCAGATAGCAATTCCATAGCATCAGTATGATGTGCATTTACTCATGTTTCATCTGTAGAAACAATATAGTCATTGCTGTTATGCACTTCCTTAATTCCACGTAAGTGTATCCTTCTCAAAGCTACTCATCATCATCATGTAGCAGGTCCTTTGCAGAACGTCGCTCTCATCACAGTCTGCTTGTAAGAAACTCGGTATCTTGCCAGTTCTCCCGCCTCATGAACTTTCACACTCAAGGAGTCACTTATATCCTGTGCCCATCTTCGTGTCGGTCGGCCCCTGACCCTCCTTCCTGGTACCATGCCTTCTGCTATAATTTTTTTCCAATCCATCGTTGCGCTTGATATGACCAAAATATTTCAGCTTTCGAAAAAGGATGCTGTTTATTAGCCAAACTTTCTTGATATTCAGATCTTTAAAGATGTCAATATTTCTCATCTTCTTTGTCCAAGATATTCTGAGAATCTTTCTATAGCATTTCAGCTCAAAAGCCCCTATTCTCTTTCTCAAGGACTGAGAGATAGTCCACGACTCACATCCGTATGTAACCACAGGGAAGATGCATGCTCTCAAAATTCTAATTTTTATCTCCTTGCTGGTGCCTAACCATAGACTTTTAAGGCTGTTCAATCTTTGCATTGCTATGGCCATCCTCCTTTTAATTTCTGTCGAACAGTCTCCATCGTTGTTTATTATAGAGCCTAGATATTCAAAGTTTGTGACATTTTCAATTTCTTCATCATTTATTGTTATTTTTGGGTGACAGCCAGTTTTATCTGTGGAAATTATTTTCGTTTTCTTTAAATTCAAGAACAGATGCTGATCTTCACTGTGCTTTTGGACGGACAATATTAAATTTTTTATTCCCTTACGCTGTTCAAAAGGAGGATTGTGTCATCTGCGTAGCAGAGTTCCGGAATAGGATTGCCACCAATTTTGAGCGGATCATAACTGTCACAAGTCTGGTCATTTATGACATTTCTCATTATATTTTCTGCGTATATATTGAATAGGTATGGTGAGAGAATGCACCCCTGCCTCACCCTCTTTTGCACCTCGAACCAATCAGATGTTTCACCAGCTGCTCTGATGGCTGCTTGTTGTTCATGATAGAGATTTTCAATCAAAGCTACTAGTTGTGGCTTAAAATTACATTTGTAAATCCAGTATGCTTTCAAAATGTAAAGCATGCCCCTGTGATAATTTTCCACAATCTACTTTTGGATATAATAGTATTGTTCTGTCTTTGTTTAATGTTAATTTCTTCGGCGTCGATAACTCTTCATCTTTTTCTCAGCATTATGTATATTGCACGTTTAATAACTTTGTCAACCATAGAGATTCACAACTTTACACTTGGTACAAACGGAATGATGTCTCCACGAAGAGCCAGATTGACTTTATACTTACCAGAGTTCAAGGAAAAAGGAGAATTCTTGATTCAAGAGCAATCCCTAATGGTCTATGTGACAATGACCATAAAATAGTGGTGTAAACAGCAAAACATCTTACATTAAAAAAAAAAACACAGAAAGAAATTAAGGGGTCACTACAGAAAATTTTTTTTTTTTATTTACAATGTTAGACCAATTATTTTAAATGGTCATTTGTAGGGATGTATGTTGATACATTTGTACACTTCAAGTTTAAACAAAAAAAACAAGGATCTCATCAAGATAGCAAATCTGAAACAAGAAGGAGTAAAAGAACAGTTACAACAGAATGTAGAGACAGCAATCAAACAACTTCCACATTTAGTTGGCAATATTGAGGAAAAATGGAGTAACTTATAAAAACACTATGCTTAGTATTGCAGAAGAATTATGTGGAAAACGGAAGAGTGGAAACAGACGGGAAAATAACAAATATTCACCTTGGTGGTGCGAAGAAGTAAAAGAAGCAATTAAAAAGAAAAAAGACACATAAAAAGTGGATAAAATCAAAGAAAGAAGAAGATTATATAAACAATAGACTGCAAAGGAGAGAAACCAACAGGAGTGTCAAGAAAGCAAAACAAGCATCCTGGGAACGTTTCGGTGAGTCACTAGCAGAAAATGAGAAAACGGCCAGCAGAAAATTTTTCAAAGTAGTTAAAAATATGCGGAAAAGAGATGAAAGCTACAACCCAACTGAAATAATTAATGATAAGACAGGAAGGTCATTGATAGATCCACCCGAGATAGCAGAAAGATGGAGGGAATACTTCAATAAGCTCTTTAATCCTCTAGGAGATCATCAGGAAAGAACAACTGAAGAGCACAGTGCAACAGTGTTAGAACCACACATACTAATGGATGAAATAGAAAAAGTCATTAAGCAGTCTCCCAAATATAAAGCACCAGGAGCTGATAGATTACCAACAGAAATAATTCAAGCAGCAGGTGAAAGCAGCATCAAATGGCTTCACAGAATATTTAATGCAGCATGTGTACAACAAACTGCCCCTATTGATTGGCAACATGCAATAGTTATACCATTGTGGAAGAACAAAGGAAGCAAACGAGAATGCGGTCAATACCGAGGCATCTCTCTTTTAAGCCATGTTGGCAAAATGTATGCCAAGATAATAGAAACAAGACTGATACCAGTGATAGAACCACAGCTGGCAGAAGAACAGATGGGATTTAGGAGAAATAGAAGCTGCACAGATGCAATCTTCACACTTAAACAGTTAATAGAAAAGAACATTGAATACAATAAGAACTTTTTTGTGGCATTCGTAGACCAGGAGAAGGAATTTGACAGAGTCGACAGACAATTATTATGGAAAGTAATCGCAAGATATGGAGTAAGCGAACACCTCATCGAAGTGTGCAAAAGTTTATACAGGGATTGTAGAAGTGTAGTTAGAATAAATCAGGGAACATCTCATCCATTCACAGTGACATCTGGAGTAAGACAGGGGTGTGTCTTATCACCACTGCTGTTTATCACCTACATCGACAGTATATGCCAGAATGCCAAGCCCATGAATGAAAATGTTAGTAAGATCAACGAATTACTCTTTGCAGATGACCAGGCCTTGATAGCAGATACAGCCATGAAATTACAACACCATCTAACATCCATGAATAAAGAATGTAAAACAAATAATATGAGAATCAACGCTAAAAAGACAGAAGTAATGTCAATAGGAAAAAAGAAGACAGATCTAAACATAGCAATAGAATACAAAGGCATTAAACAGGCATCTGAGTTTAAATATCTGGGAACTACATTTACCGAAGATGGAAAATTGGATAAAGAAATTAACATTAGATGCAGTAAAGCAAACCAAGTATTGGGACAGCTAGCCCCCCTCTTACAGCATAAGACAATCCTAATCAGCACAAAGAGACATCTTATTCAAAGCATATTTATTCCAACTCTGTGCTACCAGTGCCTGACATGGTCACTCACAAAAAACCATACAAGAAAATTAGGAACCACGGAAATGAGATGTCTGAGAAGGGCTGTAGGAGTGACCATAAGAGATAAGATCGGGAATGAGATCATAAGAGAAAAAGTCGGCACAGAACCAATTCTGGATTACATACGAAGACAGCAAGTGAAATGGTTTGCCCACTTAGAGAGAATGTCTTGTGACACCATACCATACAAAGCATACAGGGAAAGAGAAGAAGGTCGTAGAGCACGGGGTAGACCAAGAACAAGATGGAAGGATAATATCAGAGAAACTCTACAACAGCACGATGTGCCTATGGTTGAGGCGGCCAGAAGAGCTAGAAACAGAACCTTATATCTCCCTCGACACCCACAGTGGTAAAAGAGGAAGTGAAGAAGAAGAAGAATAACTTTGTCAAAGCTATTATTTCTTCCTTTTCATTTCTCACTGAACACTGGTATTTATAACAGAATTGACTCTTCTCTATCCTATCTTGAGAAAGTCCGGTCGGTAATACCCAGGAAATGTTTTGTTGTTTTCTTTCGGTTTGAAACAGAATGATTTAGACAACCACGGTTAGACTCAAATGATAAATATTTTTATAATTGCATTGCTATATTTTTGAGTGTTATGACTTTCATCGATCGCTATTCTTCATCTACCTTTTTATCCCCCAATGGAACAAAGGTTCTCAACCAACTCACGCCAAGTCGTTCTATCTTTTGCTATCGCATACAGCTCTCCCCATGCCCTCCCCATCTTTTTAACTTCATTCTCCAGCTTCCTTCTCCGTGCGATTTTTGGCCTTCCTTTATTCCTATGCCCCTGTGGGTTACAGTGCAAATACATTGTAGTTATATTGTTCTCCTGTTTTCTCAATCTGTGTCCTATCCAACGAAAGCGTCCTTTGTTCACCTCTTGGTCCACTGGAGCTTGCTTAGTTCTCTCCCAAAGCTCTACATTAGTGATTTTATCATAACATTTAAGTTGAATTTAAATCGCCATTCTGATAACACAAAACTACCCGCACAAGTTACGCCTATGCAACTTCTGACAAAGCTTGGCAACACACTGATTTTGTAGACACTTTCTACGCAACATTGCGGTATTAAACAGAATTTACTGAAAATAGGAGATTTACGTGTTTTAGATTTGAAAAATGTAATGTATGACTGGTAACAAGCAGTCCAGCACTGATCATAGTATATTTATATGCCTCAAACAAACAAAAATACATTATAATTGTCGGCGTCTGTGGCTTAAGCTCTGCGAACACACTTCATAATGCTGGGGTGCCAGGTTCGATCCCAGTTGCGTTGGTTTCGACAGTGGTACCGAGAGTCGACCGTCAAGCAAGCAATGGCAAACTACTGGATGTAAAGTTGCCTAGAAAAACCACAACAGCCAAAAAAATGCTGGGGTTATTCCTGCAATGTCCTGTAAAAGATATGCAACTAACTAACACTCTATTACTTTTAACGGGGACCAAATCTGACACAACGTTGCGAATGAAGCAAACATTCTTATATAATTTCATCCTTTTATATTATACTATGCGTAGTTGGCTAAACCAGATTGCGCGGTGACCGCGTGACGAACTCCTTGTGGTCCGGGTTAACTCCCGGGTGTAGGCAGGAAAGCCACATTTCTTCCAGATTTACGGTATTTATCATGGAATCAAGGCCGAAAGGTTGCGATATCCATGATACCGATCCTAAGGGTTAACAACTCATGGCTTATGGATACTAAAACAAACAAACAATATTACACTACAGCTGAGATATAATTGCTTGAACATTGTCATCAATTCTAAACGGACTTTAGCTCGACTACATTACCACCATGTTACGACATAGCCAGAAATGACATGAAGATCCTACATGTGACGCTTTAGGGGTATGAGGACAACAGAAGAAGATACTCATGACCGACACCTTACATGTGGGGTTAAAATGGTAACGCTTCTCTGGTAACACTAACATTGAAATACAAGACAGAGTTTTGTACATTTCAGCGTTAAGGATTTGTATACTTTGATGGTCGGCTCTGTGGCTAAGTCGATGCGAACGCTTCGTAATGCCAGAATACCCGGATTCGATCCCAACTGCGGGTCATGCGCCTTGCATTGGTTTCGACAGTCATCATCATCACATCAGTACTCGTTATGCCTAGTGGCATATGAGACTTCAGAGAGGTCTTTCCATGCTTTCCTGCCCTGTGCAATCTTCAGTGCAGTTTTCCATGTCAAAGATGCCGCACTCAGGTCACTTTCCATAGTTCGTCTCCATGTTGTTTTTGGGCGCCCATGTTTTCTCTTTTCCTCTGGTGTTCATGTGAGAGCTGTTTTAGCAGGTATACCAAAAGTCATTCTCATAACGTGGCCAGGCCATTTCCATCTTCTCTTGGTAATCATACTGTCTAAAGTTTCTTGGTTTGTGGCTTGAAGTACTTTAGTGTTTGAGATTGTATCTGGCCAGAAAATTTTGCTAGTTCTACGTAGACATGTGTGGTGGAAGGTGGACAGCTTGTGTGCATCCTTTTTGGTCATTCGACAGTGGTATTAAGAAAGCCGACCGTCTAGTAAGCAATGGCAAACTACTGGACGTAAATTTGCATATAAAAATCTCACAGCAGCCATGGGCTGTTAGGACTGGTTCTGCAACGTCCTGTAAAGAATACGCAACTAAACCTATAATTTGATGATTTTCTTATGTAGTGGGTGTGTGCTGAGTTATTCTATCACCACGATCTAGCAGGTTTAGGCAGGCTCCGCGTACAAACAGATTGTGAGTCAGTGCAAAGGCATACCATGTGTGAAGTTACCTTCACCCTTGACCCAGAGCATTCAACGTAAGCCCTATTCAACGTAAGCCCTATTCAACGTAAGCCCTATTCAACGTAAGCCCTATTCAACGACATAGAAGTACACTGGGGGTCCCTGATGGTTACATCAAAAAGTAGAGGACTTTTTCCCCTGCATTCAGGCGTATTGGGAATATAGAGAGCTAGAACTATACTTTAAAGACCACTTGTTAAGTGATGAACTCAACATCACGCCCGCCGCCTTTGCTTCCCTGGACTACCTGGTACTTATTTAAGGGGGCATCAAACTATGTGACAAAATCTTTTTTTAGTCGCACTCCGTTCCTGACTGTTTTATAGTAACCTAATTGCCTGAGCAGGTTGGAGCGACTTTAAGGCGACAGGTTTTGCACAGCGAGGCACGAGAGGTTCACCGAATGTACAAGAAATCTTTTAAAACACTAAAGGACGGGCACCATTAACAGCGAGCGCTGATGCATATGTTGAGGGGGGAAATCCATGCAACTAAGGCCATGTCAGAAATTGTGTGAAGATAGCACAACACATAACGTCTTTCAGTGCTTTATTAATGTCCTACCCCAAACAGCTGAAAAACATGGGTCACGGGAAGTCTAATATTTCACGGGTGGTAGATAGGCTGCACTCTCTCGTGGGACTTAGGTGGGTTGGAGTCATGGACAGTTATAGATGTTTTTGGGTCGTTAAAAGCATCATAAAACTGGAAAACCCAGTCTTACCACCCTCTAAAATATCGGACTTTCCTGTGACGTCATCTGGCGTAGGATATTATTCCAGCATTCCTATTCCTATAGTGTGCAGACAGAAAAAAATGCTCGTCATTAGATTGTGCAAACTATAATAGTGTACAGTCGTTAACCCAGCAAGTTGGGCAGCCTTTTATCATGGCACTGAATGGTGTCAAAATCAGACGAATGCTAGGAAGAAAGCTAGACACACAAGGTATCAAAGATCAACAAAGGATGTGGTTTGGACACTTAATAAGAATACCCTGATACTATTTGCCAAAAAGAGCCACACTAAAACGTTACAACGGATATAGAACGAGTGGAAGATCTCGGAAAAAATAGATTGATGGCATCAGGAACAGCCTCACAGAAATGAACATCAGTCTTAATAGTGCTCTTGACAGAGCTCATCAACGAACGTTACATCTCCCCCCGACACTTCGCTGAAGTACAAGGTGGAAGAAAAGAAGAAGAATGGAATGGTGTCAGTACATGCTGCTGCATGTCGGTTGTTTTAAACAGACATGACCACCATCGTAAAGGCAGATTTACATTTAATAAATGTTGATTTCCTTCAAGTCTGGTGGCGTGTGCTAAGGTAAGACTGGATTTCAAGAAATTCAAAAACGAATGGCACTTAGCCAAGGCATCAGTTTCCCATTGTCAGGAATGCAAACACTAGACAGAAAACTGTGTTACACAGCTAGCGTGTAGTTCCTATCCGGAGATTTCTTGTACATACAAAAGATAAATAACGTTGAATTTTAGTAACAGAACCACTCAACAATTGCCAGAAAACCCAACGACCATACAACTCACCTATCTACATTTCAGTTCACATTCTATCTAGAAATGTGCCTTTCCACTTATAAGATTGCCTATTTACTCACCGTTCTTCACACCTACTCAGTGCCCAATTACCTATTTCGTCACGTGTATAAATGCATACATGCATTACATACTTACTTACATTACATACATACATACATACATACATACATACATACATACATACATACATACATACATACATACATACATACATACATACATACATACATACATACATACTGTCGCGCGCCCACGTGGGTAAATACACTGATTTAGTG
>CAJHNH020008235.1:324122-352225 GCA_905116865.2 Candidula unifasciata | reverse complement strand
CAACATAACACAATTTACCGCCTGTTACATATAGACACCCCAACGGCTAAAGAATAAAAAAAAACGGTGCCGTCTGCATAATCTAGCAAAGAAACTATCACCTGCAGAATGTAACCAAAAACTCAAATGTACATGATGTATTTAAGCAACTACCGCCTGTAGCATGTAGCAACAAAGTACTGTCTGTAGCATATAAACTACCTATGTAGCATGTAGCAAAGAAACTACAGTAAAAGACAGCAGAGAATCTACCGTCTGTAGCATGCAGGAAAGAAACTACCGTCTGTAGCATGCAGTAAAGAAACTACCGTCTGTAGCATGCAGTAAAGAATCTACCGTCTGTAGCATGCAGTAAAGAATCTACCGTCTGTAGCATGCAGTAAAGAAACTACCGTCTGTAGTATGCAGTAAAGAATCTACTGTCTGTAGCATGCAGTAAAGAAACTACCGTCTGTAGCATGCAGTAAAGAATCTACCGTCTGTAGCATGCAGTAAAGAAACTACCGTCTGTAGCATGCAGTAAAGAATCTACCGTCTGTAGCATGCAGTAAAGAAACAGAGAATCTACCGTCTGTAGCATGCAGTAAAGAATCTACCGTCTGTAGCATGCAGTAAAGAAACTACCGTCTGTAGCATGCAGTAAAGAAACTACCGTTTGTAGCATGCAGTAAAGAAACTACCGTCTGTAGCATGCAGTAAAGAAACTACAGTAAAAGACAGCAGAGAATCTACCGTCTGTAGCATGCAGGAAAGAAACTACCGTCTGTAGCATGCAGGAAAGAAACTACCGTCTGTAGCATGCAGGAAAGAAACTACCGTCTGTAGCATGCAGGAAAGAAACTACCGTCTGTAGCATGCAGGAAAGAAACTACAGTAAAAGACAGCAGAGAATCTACCGTCTGTAGCATGCAGGAAAGAAACTACCGTCTGTAGCATGCAGGAAAGAAACTACCGTCTGTAGCATGCAGTAAAGAAACTACCGTCTGTAGCATGCAGCAAATAAACTACCTTGTAACTACAGTTTGCATCGAGCAGTAAAGAAGCTAGGAAAGATATAAAAATAAATATACAGTATATACTAATGAAGCTGATGTCTTAAACATGCTGCCGAGAAACTACAATCAGTAACAGGCAGCAAATAAACTACCGCCTTTAACGTGCAGCTTAGAAACCAACGTCACTGTTATGTTGCAAAGAAACTGTGTTATGTAGTGTGTGTTGTCCATCAAGATGGTGATGACCATTCATCATGTATGAGTACGAAGATGACTGATGAGGCCGATGCGGTCCCGAAAAGTTCTTGGTCAGTGAGGACAGGGAATGTGCGTTGTGTCAGGGAGTGGATCTCCTGCAGTCGCCTTTCTGTCTATCCTTTTCCTAATCAGTATTGCTGTTCTGTTTGCTTCACATGTAGTCGCGCCCTTGTGTAGAGATGCACGCCATGCATTTCGGTCCAATTGGTGTCATTCATCCCAAATGCCTTGAGTAAAGACTTCAAGGGGTGTCCCCAAAACGTTCCTTTTGCCCGAATTGGGAACTTTTCCTATTTTGCAGCTCACCATAGAAAAGTTTTTTTTTTTTTTTTTTTTTTTTTTTTTTGGGGGGGGGGGTGGGGGGGGGGGGCATGTGATCCGGCATGCGGGCCACATGACCAGCCCAATGAATTTGATACTGCATCAGTAGAGTGTGGATGCTGGGCATGGCTGCTTTCTCAAGGACTACGGTATTAGGTACTTTGTCTTGCCATCTAATCTGCATTCGTTTTTTAAGGCAGACTGTGTGAAAGTGGTTTAACTTTCTAGCCTGGCGCTGGTATACAGTGTATGTTTCGCATGCGTACAGCAGTGTAGTTAATACAACTGCTCTGTATACTTTAAGCTTTGACTGCAGGGTTATGCCACTTCTGTTCCAAACATGTTTGTACAATCTGCCAAAGGCAACGCTAGCCCTAGAGATCCTTGCATTTACTTCGTCATTAATTGTGGCGCTCTGTGAAAGGGTGCTGCCTAGATAAGTAAATTTTCTGACGACGTTTAATATGTAGCCATTCACTGTGATATTGGGCTCGATGTATCTTTGCCCTGGGGCTGGCTTGTGCATGGCTACAGTTTTATCTTTGTTGATGGTGAGCCTAAAGTTTGTACAGGCATCACTGAATTTGCCGATGTTGTGCTGCATATCCGCTTCTGTGTTGGCATAAAGGGCACAATCGTCGGCAAACAGGGGCTTCCTGATTTAACCTCCTGAGGTTGAACAGCTTTTCATCGATGCGGTAATTTATGTCGATTCCAGTGTGATCATTTACAAAGGCATCAGTCAGCATGGCTGAAGATAACAGACTGAACAGTGACGGTGCAAGCACGCAGTCCTGTTTGACTCTGTTAGTGACAGGAAAGGACTCTGACAGTTAGCCGTTATCCTGCACTTTTGCTTGCATGTCATCATGAAACTGACGCACTATCCGGATGAACTTGTGTGGGCAACCAAATTTCTCCATAATCCTCCACAGTCCATCTCGATTTACTGTATCAAAGGCTTTCGTAAGATCAATAAAATAAATTTGGAAAACATTTTCAAATTCTGTTCTTGACATTTATCTTGCAGCTGTCTAGCAGCGAAACAGTTCAACGATCTTTTCTAAGACCACACTTACTTTCAGGAAGGAGACCCTTGTCGAGATGAGCTGTGAGGCGACCCAGGAAAATCCTGGCAAGAATCTTTCCGGCAACTGAAAGCAGTGAGATACCTCGGTGATTATCACAGGACTGACGGTTTCCTTTACGTTTGTACAGGTGAATTATTACAGTGTCCTTAAGATCCTGTGGGATGGTCTCACTCTCCCAAATTCTTTGAAATATCTTGTGTAGCTGCTCGGTCAGAACTGGACCACGCACTTTGAAGACTTCAGCTGGAATATCATCTGGATCAGGCGCTTTTCCATCGGAAAGGAGATGGATAGCTTTTATGGTTTCTTCTTTTGTAGGTTGATCTGCCAATGAATCGTTGATGGGAATCTAGGACAGGCGGTCGTGCCGTATGAGTCGCGAATGGACAAAAGTCATATGTGTAACCTCGAAAAATACAGTGACCTCGCGGCTGGTCTGAGAAGAGACGAAGCGTACACAGTAAGAATCTTCGCCGTTGATGTAGGCGCAAGAGGTCTCGTTTCCACTTCTATGTACAATGTGATAAAACAGATAGGCTTGCAAGGAAATGAGCAAAAAAGATCACTAAAACAACTGGGGGAGGCTGCAGAAAGGGCACAACGGAAATCGTGGGGGACGGGCCTCGCCTCGGTGAGCTGGTCCGGGTATCTAGTGGAAAAGAAAGTCTTATCCCTTAAAGTCCATCGTGTCCGAATTGTCTGCCGGTGTCCCTCCGCCGCTTTCAAAAAAAGTCTAACGTGTGTCAGATAAGCCAACCCTAAGCTTGCCACTTGGTCATCTAGGTATGCTGACTGCTCTAATTATGCTACCGCAGCGACTATGTAAAAAAAACTTCGAATCTCACAGTGCCTATTGCACAGTTACCAATTTCGTTTTGTCCCTGTCCGAGAACATCCGGTAATACTGCTGTACATGCTCCCCTGTGAAGTTTCTTCTTATTGTAGCATGTAGCAAACAACTACTGTCTCTACTCATACAGCAAACATTAGTACTTAGAGAGCTCAGTGAAAGGCGTTAATAATTATATGATCCTCGAGTGCAATGATTAAAACAAAATCGTTATCGCTGTATTTGGACAATAGTACTAGAGTCACGTCGTGGAAGAAATTGGAGCCTCAGCAGAAAATATTCACAAAGACAACAGTAGTATACCGTAGTCAACCTTCCTTGTGAGGATGGCATGAATTTTTGTGTTCCTTTCTATTTCTGTCATGTAAAGTACAGGATCCATTTCCAAGGCCTTCAGACGCAATGGGCATATTGGGCTTAATCTATAACTCAAAGACCAATCAGCAATTGGTGGGTGATATCGTCAGCATTGCACCGGCGGCCTCTACTTCCAAGGATTTTTGTCTGGTAGCCATTTGAGGTTGGATCAACCCTGGGAGAAAGAATGAATTTAAAAACAAAGTCCAGCACCAAACGGATTTGAACCCACGAGATTAGAATGCACAGAGGAGCCTCTACACCAAGGCGATTCAAGCAACTAGCGAAAGCGAAACACTAACTACAGACACCTGTTATCTGTTTACAAACACAGCCCACGACCTGAAACTCAATAACACATTTCAGCTGGGTGCTGACGTCATCGCTTGCCTGCCTGTCATTATTCTTCGCCTCAGGGCTCCCATAACTGCCCTGATGTCAGCTGATTAAATTACAGTAACGTCGCAGTGTAACAATGGAGGTTACATTTCAGAGAACACAGCTGTCAAATGTTAACGTTGTAACATATTTATATTGTCTTCTGCATTTTCTTCTTTTAGTGTTCACGGGCTAAAGGTTGTGGTTGTTCGTCCGCTTCTGGGCTTTGGTGTTGTTCCAGTGACTCAGAATGAGGACTGATTGCTCACATCAGAAGGAGACAATCTACACTCTTTGGTCATGTGATGAGAAGAAGAAATCTGGAGTACATAGTAAGGATGGGAAAGTTGGAGGCAAACCGAAGAAGACGATGCTAGGCACTATGACATCATGACATGTTTCAGAAGTGAATACCAGTACACGAGACAGAAGGTTGTGGATAAACAGGTGGCAAATGCTTGCTAACCACACACTACCTCTCTCATTCACACATTCACTCACACACACGCACATACACACACATTCCATATGTTAACAGCAATCAACACACAGCAGCGATTTAAACATGTCTATAAGCTTTAGGTTAAAAGCAGGGTCATTTTTTCCCCTAGAAAAACTGTGCTGATACTTTAAAGTATTGAAAATAAAAACTAATCACAGAGTGTTTATTACAGTAGAGCTGAAGACAAGTATGCCTGTAAAGGGTGCCAGTCCTGCGTGCCGTTGCACACCACCATAAAAAGCCCTGGTTTACAGTAACATAGAACTGTGCAACATGTAAAACATATTCTAACGGAATAGTATTGTATTACACTGCATTGTTTCCACGAAGAGTGTGTGAAATATTATAGCTAGATAGCTTACCATGAAATAGTTTTAAAAATTATAGGCTAAGTTTTGACCGGACAAGCACAATGTGTGTCATAATACAAGCTTTTAAACATAGTTATATGATGTACATCTAAAAAGTTTTTATCATACTTACATTGCACAGTTTCTTCAATAACACCCGAAATCCATTATGCTTCTGCCATCATTTGTTGTTTCTCCCACGTCTTTCTGGCAACGTACTGTTCTGGCAGCAGTATCAACTCAGCGGGTTGTGAGAACGACAGACAGAAGATATTTTCGTCTGTGAGGAGCCTGGTAAAGGTTGTGTACGTGTTTGTTTACCGTGAGCAAGGGTTGCTGGCTGATGTGTGGATTGAAGTGAGGAGTGAGGAGAAGGCCACGAAGTGTGCGCAGTGTCACTATGAAATACGAATAGCCAGGAAATCAGCACAGTAAAATTTGCAGACTAAGGGAGCTAACTATGGGTTATACAAAGGGAAACAATACAACTGAGCTGTATGTGTTCGTAGCGACACGCAACCGAGATTAGCACTTTAATTAATAATGGGTTAGGAGAGGGGGCATGCACAGATTAGTTGAAACTATAGCCAGAAACAATAAGGGTGGAGCAGGAAACTGAAAAGGTGCAAATGTTTACATACTGGCTGTATTAGAAATGAACGAACTTTTCCCCCCCAAAGAGTCGCAATTTAGACACATTGGTCCCTTTTTGACACGAAAAATCTAACTAATATATGTCCTTACGTCCTTCTTAGGACGTTATTTTTTGTTATTTGAAGCCCCACTCTGGCTTTTGCCAGGGGCCGCAATATAGGCAGGTCATCATTATGGCCAAATGTCTGAACGCGGTTTCTGGGACCTCTCCACGGTGATCCTCATCCGCATGGTGGCACTTTGTGTCATCGGGTGTTTATCGCTTGTGTGATGTCCTGGTGGGGTAAAAAGCCAATCCAATCCAAAATCTAATTCGCATATTCTTTACGTCCTTCTTAAGACATAATTTTTTGTTATTTGAAGCCCCACTCTGGCTTTTGCCAGGGGCCGCAATATAGGCAGGCCATCAATATGGCCAATTGTCTGAACGCGGTTTCTGGGACCTCTCCACTGTGATCCTCATCCGCATGGTGGCACTTTGTGTCATCGGGTGCTTATCGCTTGTGTGATGTCCTAGTGGGGTAGAAAGTCAGTCAATAATTTACAGTTAACTTTACCGTCACTTTGTGAGATGCAATTTTTCGATATTTGACGCCCTACTCTGGCTGTTGTCATGGACCGCAATATATATAGCCCGGCCATATATATGGTCTAATGGGGACCAGGATGGCTGTCCTGGTGAACCAGAGTCGGCCGGCGTAATGCTGACTACATTACCCACCTAGTGCTGAAGGTCTGAAAGAAAATTGGTGCTCTTCCCATATACCCGTTGCGCCTAAAGTCGTGAAAAGGGATCTTTACTTTATAAAAATGGTCTAATGGCTGAACGCTGTTTCTGGGAACTGTCCACGGGTGAGCCTCATCCTTATGGTGGCCCTTTATGTCATCGGGTGTTTATCGCGTGTGATGTCCTGGTGGGGTAAAAGAAGTTATATAGATAATCTATATGTTATCCCTATATGGGATGTAATTTCTTGGTAAATTGAAGCCCCACCCCTGGCTGTTGCCAGAGACCGCAATATAACCTAACCGTTGAATGCGGCTTCGGAGACCTCTCCACGGGTGATCCTCGCATGGTGGCACTTTGTGTCACCGGGTGTTTATAGCTCAGTGTGATGTCCTAGTGGGGTAAAAACTCAGTCAGTCAGTAATAAGGACTACGGCTCGCCTTTCTTTGAGAAAATGTGTAAAGGAGCTAAGCGTCGCCACACCTCTGCACCCCCTCCCCTCCCCCCAGGCCATCCACACCCCAAATGTTGCATATAAGATATATTTTCAAGTACAGCTTTCTTCCTTGTCTTTCAGGTAGTAGCACTTAGACTTCGAAAGATGCTCACAAATAGTCGAATCCTATGATATGCAAGTTTATGTATGAACGTAAGCGTATGTTATATATCATCTCAGTTTAAAGGTTGGTACATATGAGCGTGTACTAAATGTATGAATCATATTTGTGTAGTATATAGGTATGTAATATATGTATGTATGTATGTATGTATGTATGTATGTATGTATGTATGTATGTATGTATGTATGTATGTATGTATGTATGTATGTATGTATGTATGTATGTATGTATGTATGTATGTATGTATGTATGTATGTATGTATGTATGTATGTATGTATGTATGTATGTATGTATGTATGTATGTATGTATATATGTCTGTCTGTCTGTCTGTCTGTCTGTCTGTCTGTCTGTCTGTCTGTCTGTCTGTCTGTCTGTCTGTCTGTCTGTCTGTCTGTCTGTCTGTCTGTCTGTCTGTCTGTCTGTCTGTCTGTCTGTCTGTCTGTCTGTCTGTCTGTCTGTCTGTCTGTCTGTCTGTCTGTCTGTCTGTCTGTCTGTCTGTCCGTCCGTCCGTCTGTGTGTGTGTGTGTGTGTGTGTGTGTGTGTATGTATGTATGTATGTATGTATGTATGTATGTATGTATGTATGTATGTATGTATGTATGTATGTATGTATGTATGTATGTATGTATGTATGTATGTATGTATGTATCTATGTATGTATGTATGTATGTATGTATGTATGTATGTATGTATGTATGTATGTATGTATGTATGTATGTATGTATGTATGTATGTATGTATGTATGTATGTATGTATGTATGTATGTTTGTATGTATGTATGTATGTATGTATGTATGTATGTATGTATGTATGTATGTATGTATGTATGTATGTATGTATGTGTGTGTGTGTGTGTATGTATGTATGTATGTATGTATGTATGTATGTATGTATGTATGTATGTATGTATGTATGTATGTATGTATGTATGTATGTGTAAATAAGAATGTATGTATTTATGTATGTATGTATGTATGTATATGAATGCACTAATTGTGGACAGTCCTAGAATCTCATGCTTAAATTTTGTTGACAGTCCTGAAATCCTATGCTTTTATTGTGGACAGTCCTGGAATCCCTATGCTTTAATTGTGGACAGTTCTTGAATCCTATTTTTTAATTGTCTACAGTCCTGGAACCCCTATGCACTAATTGTCTACAGTCCCGGAATCCCATGCTTTATTGTGAACAGTCCAGGAATCCCATGCACTAATTGTGAACAGTCCAGGAATCCCATGCACTAATTGTGAACAGTCAAGAAATCCCATGCTCTAATTGTGAACAGTCCAGGAATTCCATGCACTAATTGTGAACAGTCCTGAGTTCCCATGCACTAATTGTGAACAGTCCTGAGATCCCTTGCTTAATTGTGGGAGGCATTGTTTAGTTACACCACTCGTCATCACCATTGGCTGAGATTCTATTTCCTCCAGTTTAGCACGCAATAAGATGCGCAAATTACTGACAGCTAGAGAGATAGACAACACACTCAATTTGAGGACTGTCAAATCTCATGTATACCCAGTCATACTCTATGGTGCAGAATTTGGACAATGAACAAACAACTAGAACATCAAATTGAGTCTCTGGAGATGTGTGTACGTAGAAGAAGAATAGGTCATATTTCATAAAAGCAAAAAACAGTTCTAGAAAGACGTGCTGGAATGGCTACACATGAAGAGAGAATTACTAAATTAAATACAAAAGAGACAATTGAAATAATTTGGCCACGTTAAAATACATAACACTTTAAACTTTTAAAAACATAACTTTTAAAAACCACAATGGAGCAAAATGTCTAAGGCAAGAAAGCAAGAGGCGGGCAAAGATACAAGTGGGAGGACTGTATAAAGAGATGCAGCAGTCTGAAAGAGTGTACAATCAGGACAAGAGACTGAGTGTGTTGAAGATCCATTGCAGCCATCCTTCACTGTGAAGACGGCACCTGATTGATTGATGAAGCACTATATAATAATGTCTGAAGGGACGGAAAGGTACCAAGAAAACACCGCATAAACTCAGGAGGCCTGAAGAGGTAGCAATGGAGCCATAATGTTTGAAGTCTGATAAATTACGAACTAAAGCTAGACTGAATATTGACAATGTTACAAAGGCAGAATGGTTGGACACAACATAGACTATTGTCGACAACAACAAAGCTATTTAAAGGGTATTACTGTGAATGTTCGGACATCGACCCACACATCGCGTGGAACACTAGACGGCTAGAGAAGTCCTAGAAATTCTCGTATTACAGATCCGTACAACAGATATTTAAGTCTCTCGAGACGAAACATTTGTCTAGCGTCTATAAGTTGATGGATAATCAATCGTTCATGAAGAATCTAAGTCGTAAACACTGTGAATAAACCAAAGATAGCCGCTGTTTCTCAGCAAGTATCCTGAAATGACATGGGTTAATGTGAAGTAAAGCTGAAAGATTCGAATGAGAAATTTAAAAAAAACTAGAAATGCTAATAAGTCAATTGAAAAAGAAAACACAGGTAAGTAACAGAATAAACGTTATGTCTATTTGGTTTCTGTATGCAGGAAAAAAAAAAGAAGAAAGGAAAAAATATTCAACTATATTGAAGGGAGAAAAAGAACATACAAAAATGTCACTTTGAAATATAGCAATAGTCATAATTTCTAAAGAACATTTATTATAACCGGTTGGGAAGTTCAAATATTGTGGAAGCATCTTTACATCAGACAGCAGATTGGACAGGGGGGAGGTCGAGTCCATAATCAAGCTAACAAAAAGTATGATTTATCAACTTTCCCCAATACGCATGAAGGCGGGAAAAGAGTTTCTTTAATTTACATGCTAAGCTGGGTCAGCCTGGCAGGTAACGTCGATTTTTAAAACCAGAATTCCGTCTCTCTCTCTCTCTCTCTCTCTCTCTCTCTCTTAGAATTTGTAAATTTAGAGTTTTAATTATAGCCACTGCGCTTCTTCTTAAAAATGTCCTGATATCTTGGACAAGTAATAACATGTGACGGCAGAGGTGAAACAGAAGTCAAGAAAAGAATAGGGAAGGCCAAAAACATTTTCAACAACATGCACAAGCTACTGACATCAAGAGAAATAAGCAATGCATTAAAAATGAGAATTGTCAAATGTTATTATGTATTCTCAACATTACTGTATGGCACAGAGACATGGACAATGAACAAACAACTGGAAAAACGTATCAATTCTTTGGAGATGTAGATATACAGAAGATTAGGTTTTATTTCATGGAAACAAAAGCTATCAAATACAGAGGTACTTAGGAAATTGGGAATGAAAAGAGAGTTGCTAGGTGAAATAAAAAAGAGACAAGTGAAATATTTTGGCCACATTAAAAGACATAACAGTATTGTAAAGATCATCCTGGAGGGAAAGGTTTAAGGTAGGCGAGCAAGAGGCAGACAGCGTTACACGTGGGAGGATAACATCAAGAGATAGACGACCAGCAGTATGAGTGAGTGTACATCAAGGGCAAGAGACAGGGCTTGTTAGAGATCCATTGCAGCCAACCTTCATTGTGGAGACGGCACCTGATTGATTGATTGCTTCTTCTTATTCTTTTTCTGCTGCTGCTGCTGTAAGACAACATCTCAGCGTCAACAGAAGAACGTATAGCAGACTAAGAGAGCGTACAACCAAGACAAGAGACTGCGCGTGTAGGAGATCCATTACAGCCAACCTTCATTGTAAAGACGGCACCTGGCTGATTAACTGGCGAATGGTCATTAGGTCGGTACCACTCATAATTTTCTTTAACTTCGTTACTTCCGGTTTTCCTTGGGGAATCAAGGAAGACTCAAGCTCCTTGCTCGTCTGACCTGTTGTAGAATTTCTTTGATGCCGTCTTTCTATATGGTTCCTGGTCTACCTTGTCTCTACGTTCTTTTTCTCGTTTGTTGAATGCCTTGTATGTGTGACGTCTAAAAGCATTCTCTCTAAATGGACAAATCATTCTATAGGCTGTCACTATAATTTGTTATAATTTGTTATAATTCACAGTTGGTTCTGGCCCAACCTTGTTTCTTATGACCACATTACCACTGATAATTACAACATTTTTCTCAACAACAACAAAACAACAAAAGCAACAACCATAATAGCAATTAAAGTAGGATGAAGAAACCGACAGTATTTATCTGTACTAGTCGGAGCAAGGGACACACACAAAAGTAGAGATAGTATGACAAAATACTATAGCTACCATATTGGTAACCGAACCATTCTCCTCCATCGACGACAGGGCCTCCCGGCAGGAACATGTTTACGTCGATGCATGACCAAGCAAACACTCCAATCAAGAATTAACCACATACCTGCCTTATATTTGTAGATTTTATTTCAATTTCACAGAAGAAAAATCATTATGTGTGCATTTTTATAAAGCAGGTGGAGAATTATTTTCAGTAATATTTGCATGATTTAACAGATCATTAAAAACATTAAACTGATTATGTCACCTGTCAGGAGAGACTAATCAGACATTTATTTTGTTACTATGAATCGGGAAGAAAATATAACATCATATAAAATTGCTGGTGTTAAAAAAATCTTAGAAAATGTTTGTGTCTAGGTCAAATACAGACATAATAATGTTGGGGTAGGAGGACATACTTGATTAATCATGGATAGACGATAAGAAAATCAGTTTCCACAGCAATATAAAGATGTGAGTAAGCGGGACATAAGTGGTAAAAAAAAATCTTTCGCATGATACAGTTTTCTTGAGACAGCAGTTATAATACAGTGCATACATAGTAGTATTTCAAAAAAATATGTCGACGATACATAACGAGATTGACAGTTACTATCACAGGTTCTGAAAAACATAAAAACGACTCAGCCTCATAGCAACATAAAATAGGGAACAGAGTTTAACAACAAAGTATCAAAAACAAAAAAATCGTATTAAAACACATAACATCGTACGTCACAGTAGGAATATGCAACTGATGGTACATCAAGCGATTACAGCTGTTCAAAATTACTTGTAGACGGTCTCCTAACGGGACATTCATCAATCAAGTTGATACCTTTAAGTACTTCGGTACCCTGATCGCAGCAGATGGAAGATGTATTAGAGAAACTGGATGTGATAACAGCAGATGAAATATGAGTTATACAAGTTTAATTTAGAAGTGCCTTTATTCTATTTAGGACGGGGAAAGGGGGGGGGGGAGGGTATAAGTAAACTGGCCGATGCCAAGGTTTTGATACAGCCGATAACGTTAGTTGCATGTCCTTTGCAGGACGTTGCAGAACCAACCCCAGCATTGTTTAGCTGTTGTGGTTTTTCTAGGCAAGTTTACGTCCAATAGTTTGCAGTTGCTTTCTGGACGGTCATCTTTTCGATACCACTGTCGAAACAACAACAACGCGGGAAACCCGCAGGTGGGATCGAACCTGGCCCTCTGGCATTACAAAGTGCGTTCGCAACTCCTAAGCCGCAGAGGCCGACTGATAAATGCATTGTTAGACCTAAATAACCATCTTAACTCCTTGAGTATCAGAAGGTTTTAGCAGGGATGCCCATTTATATATAACGACACACACCCACACACACACCCACGCACACACCCACACACACACACAAACTATGAGTGTATTGCTTTCTAAATACAGAAAAAGGCACACTTTTTAGTATACTGTGACTAGCTATGATTAAAACTAGAAAAGAATACATTGTGGGTGAGATTTACAGAAGCTCTAATCACACACTGCATGTTGTTTGGGAATGAAACGTTTATGTCCAACCCTCCCCCTCCCCCCTCGACAGCCCACGGTGTTTGACACCCAAGTGACTTCATAGATCGCAATAGATGCCAGTCACTCAGGCAAATCCCAGATACCTCTTTCAACCTTCCAGCATTAATCGCTAGGACAACCTAACGGACGCACCATGTTCTACCCTGGTGCGCCATGCGCGATGTGTTACACCCGGTCATTTCCCGGTATCCTGCTTACACTTGGTCAAAAAGACATCTTAACAGCGATCAAAAATATGGTTTTAAAAGTAGCAGGCACAGGTGCCTAAAATAAATACAAAATTATGTAAATAATAAACACCGCATACCATGTCATAAATAAAATTGTAAATATATACAGTCTTGCGACATCGAATATGCAAATTCAGTATAATAAATAATCAATAATAACAAGTAATTCATCAACGTCGTTTTGATTTGCATGCTTCCATGCATTACAAACATAAACATGAATGCATTCACTACTGTGAAGAGTGTAAAGAAGGAACGCTTTGTTACAGAATAGAACAACATGCTGGAGAATATTTATATATTTGCTTTAACAAGTTTGTGTACAAATGGAATTTCACATCAGAAACGACTTCGTGAAAACACGTTATAAGACAAAAATACTTTGTAAGACAAAATCACATTTTAAGACAAAAACACATGTCAGACAAAAACACATTGTGAGACCAAAAAAAAAAAAAAAAAACGTATGACAAAGACAATTGACTAGAATAAATTGGCGTACTGGCCAGTGCAAAGTTAACATAAGTAAGAAAGTCAAAAGTAATGGACCCCTTTTCGCGCCTTAACGCGAATCAGGCATATAGTGCTAGATCTATATTTCAAAGCCCAAACGGCACTGGGTGGGTGGGTGATGTGGCACCCATTATAGGCTGGATGGACCTGTGAGCCAATGTTTTGTGTGTGGAAAGGATCAGACTCGATGTGGGATGTGAGCCCATGATCATTGGGTTCACAGACGAGTCTTCTCGCTGCCTCACCACCTCTCCCAAAGTTAACATACTGTCCTTTTTAAATATTTTACAGCGGTGATGGTCAGATGGTCATCCCATGAGGTTTAAGGCTCGAATGGCTAGTTCACTCGACACAACCAGTGCAAGTTAAGATGTTACTATTTTTCCCATGACAGAAAAACGTCGATCCCTTACTGAGAACTTAGAGTCTCCTGGGTGGACAGCCTGGCGTTCTAACAATTCAATCAGATGCTCGTAGTAAAACAAAAATTCACTTAATGTTAGTGTAAACACAATCTGTTCTTTACTAGCAACATTTTACGTTTACACACACACACACACACACACACACACACACACACACACACATATATATATATATATATATATATATATATATATATATATATTATCAGTGTGAAATGAACGCAGTGATAATGCACTGGCTAATGTAACTTGTCACAATAGGAACAGTGAGGCATAGAAACGAGGACAGCTATTAGATTCAGGGGCGTAAAGAGTTAAGATATTGCTCAAAATTAAGAACGACACTTTGATCTCAAGGTAGCATTGGAGATCGCACTTTTCTGGACAAGACTGAAAAGCTGACAGCACCAGTTAGATATCTGTATCTGTTAAACATCTTTCAGGAGCAAGAGGATTTGAAAAAAAAAAAAAAAAGTTCAGGTGCCAAGGCAAACGTTAACAATCAGAAAACATTTCCCACAAAAAGAAGTTAAAAACTGTCTACGCAAATTACGGTCGAAATGGAGTAAGAGCGAATTGGTTGATAGCATCATACTATTAGTACCATGGAATAGAGATAAAAATTTATTGATGTCCTATATTTTCAGGGAATGAACCACGGTAAAAGCTTTCAGGAATGACACGTTGAAAAAAAAAAAAACACCAGGTTATATGTGCATGAGCACTGAAAATATTCATTAGTTTAAAGTTACTTTAAGGTGCCTTGTAGTCATCACATAGAAAGCATAATTATTCCCAACCCTTGCTGCCAGTGCCAGACGTGCTCATTCACAACAGAACATTTAAACTATGATCGAAGCAGCCAGAAGAGCACGAAGCAGGACATTATCACTCCCTCGACACCCGTAGTGGTAAGAGAGGAAATGAAGAAGAAGCAGAAGTAGGTTAATAGTGGAGGGACCCTAAGTGGTTGATCGAATATTTTCAGTCTATTGCTGCTTAGACCGACACCCTCTTCCCCCCCCCCCCCTCCCCCAGTCCCTTACTTTGAACTACTAAAGAAAGGTCTGACGCCCTGCTACTTAAAAAGCCGAATACTGGCTGCTAATTTAGCAAGGCAGATCCTAGCTACCCCGTTCAAACTCAGTGGGATTTCTAATAAGCGTGCGTGAAACAGTCTCACAGATAACTACCCTGGTGTCTCTTGCTGTCCCTTAAGGTGAGGAAACAAATTTTTATTCCCTTTATGTTTTAAATCAAAACATGAGCATTAGCGCCCCAATCAGAACAACATCTTTGTGTAATAATTAAAGAATCAATAAAAATTGCAATAATATTATTCCTATTATTAAATTTTTACAGACAACAAATAAATAAATTATCTTCTTCTTCCTCATTTTATCTTGTATCGCTTTAAATAAACAATCAATAAAAATTGCAATAATATTATTCTTCTTATTAAATTTTTACAGACAACAAATAAATAAATTATCTTCTTCTTCCTCATTTTATCTTGTATCGCTTTAAATGTTAAGGGAGATAAGGTTCTACTAGCATTTATAACTTGTCATCCCTTTGTGGGATGCAGTTTTTAGTTATTTGAAGCCCTACTCTGGCTCTTGCCAGGGGCCGCAATATAGCCCGGCCATAAATATGGCCTAATGGCTGAACGCGGTTTCTGGGATCTCTCCACGGGTGATCGTCATCCAGATGGTGGCACTTTGTGTCATCGGGTGTTTATCGCTTGTGTGATGTTTTAGTGGGGCAAAAGAAGATAGATAGATAAGTTCTACTTCTTGCTATAATGGCTGCCTCGATCGTAAAAACATCGTTCATAGCACATTCAATAACCCTGCATAGTTCGCTTGGCCATATGCCCTGTATGGTCAAGCTTCGCACGGCATTCTCTCTTTGTCGGTAAATCATTCTATTTTGTTTCTTTTCCTTTCTGTATACTGGTTCTATATTGACCTTTTCTCTTATGATTTCAATCCTAATTATAAATAAGTTTAAAAAGACATCATAGAAAATACTTTGCGACAAACATGTTAATAATAACCAAAACGCAATAAGATAAATAAAATCATTGTTACTCTCCATAGAAAAAAAAAAAAAAAAACGGGAAAATGTAGCTACCGAACACCATACCAGGTTAAAAATAATAATAATAACAATAATAATTTATATTACATTAGATCCCATTACTGCCATATGCCATATATGTAACATTTTTCAAAAGGAAAATGTACCCACCCCCTTTAGTTGTTACGTTTCTAAATCACATCTCTTTAAATTCATTTAGGTTTGATATTAAACAATTTGCACAATAAATGAAAGCAAATGTTAAGATTTTGATACATATATGTGTGTGTGTGTATATATATATATTTATATATGTGGGAGTTGCAGTGGCGTTGGCGGCTAGATGACTGCCTGCGGATCGGAAGGTCATGGGTTCGCGTCCTGATGTACCGGACTTTTTTCAAAAATGACCCAGACTTGAATGGGTACTAAGCAAAGGTGGCTGGTGTTATGCTGATCACACACACACACACACACACACACACACACACACACACACACACACACAAATAAGCAACAGTCCCTTTTACACTCATTAAGGTATATTAGGAACAAAGGGCTAGACGTGTGTGTTTATTGACGAACCCGCACTTGCTGGGTGATGTCAGCATTACACCGGCCGCTTTAACCTCTCATGACTGCGCATGGTACCCACTCAAGGCTAAGTCGACCCGGGAGTCAGGGTCATTTTGTTCATGTCCAGCTCTGTTAGGACGCAGACCCATGACCTTCCAGTCCGCCGGCAGGCGTCTAGCCGATAAGGCCATGACGATTCCAATATATATAAATTTGAGGCTCAAATTAGGGTTTTATTTCAGAGACTGTACACACAAAAAAATGCTTTCTAATAAAGACGAAATCTAAATTTAGTCTTTATTGCTTAGGCAATACCTAAATTTAAACTTTATTTCATCTAATGTTGAACAAAATAGTTTTCAACTCGCTGTTAAAAGGTGGATTGGAAATTTATCAGGATGAGAAAAGACTGGAATGGAGACATATTTAGTAAAGTAAAATCAGATCTATAAATGTATTCGAAGACTCCAGACTAGATTTGAGAATTAAAATAATACATTTTATCCTCGATTTACATTTCGCAGGAAAGACTTAAAGATGGCAGTTTTAAACAAAAATGAATACATACACAAATAAACCTATATTTTAAATAAAAGAAATGTACACGTGAATTACTCAAATATTTAAATTAAACAAAATTAATATGTACATATTATTAACTGATAATTTAAATAACATTACTAGCATCTCTTTGATCTTAGACATACATGTTTGTATTATGTGCTTGTTTCTGGCACACAGAAAATATCTGTAAGTTTTGATACGACTGATTCAACTGGGTAATCTTCAAGGCTGGGAATGGCAATCACATGCGTGTCATGAGGGGAAGACGCCAGTCTTTCAACCTCTGTCCTTCTTGTGTGTTTTCCAAGAGTCACCACAACAATGTTCACATGTGACCTTCGAAGCCGCATTGCTTCCAGTGCTGCTCCGTTTGGATTTTTCAAAAGCGAGTCTAAAAATAAGATAATTGTTCTTTTGCTGGATATGTTGTCAAAATGAATTGTGGGATGAAAGTAATTGTGGCGCGCTTTTCTAAACAGCAGATCAGCAGACGCTGTTCGGGAGTCAGGATCTAACTGGGTTTTGAAGTCGGACTGTGTCCATTCGTTGGTCAGTTCAATATCGTGAAGGGGGGAGACCGGTTCATTGAAAGTCTCACGCATAACGCCAACTCTGAGGTTTTCACTATTGAGTATTTTGGACTCTGTGATTTCGGTAATGACCTTGATAACGTAGTCGTGGTGGTAACGACTGAGTGCCGTTGTATCATAAATGAAGACAGCATCAGTTGGTAAGGCTGGACAGTCATCTGAAAATACAACAAACATACATCGTATTATGGAACGAGCTCCAATATTATTCAGGCTAGCATCTGCAAAAAAACTGGTATGAAAAACAGTGGCGAAACGGGGCTACGACTAGCTTACCAGTTCATTCACCATTTTACGATGTGCGAAAACGGTGTCCTTAAACCGACACTGTTGCACTTCAATTCTCAAGATCACCAAGGTGTGATCGATATGGAGATCAGCGCAATCAAATCTAGCCACTCTAATAACCGTATCCCGTTAGTCTCTCAAGAACTGTTTTATTCAGTGTTATATAATATCTTCGAAAAAATAGTCTAGTTGCTCGGGGCATTTTTCGGGCCGGTATTTGATCGTGTTAGTTACAGAGTGCCATTTCATTCTTCTAGCCAGACAGAAATGTACTCCTATCGGATTAATGTATTTTGTTCATTGTAGATTTATGTTTGTGCTGATAAAGGCTTTCTAACCATAGAATTCACTTGTTATGTGTTTGTTTGTTTTTTTTTTTTTTTTTTTTTTTTTTTTTTTTTTTTTTTTTTTTTTTTTGTGATATTATGAATCTGACCTATTCTAATTTTCGTCAGGTTTGAATATCTGTTTTTGATATCATGTTAGAGATCACATACTGACAATGCATAGTTTTTAGGGGGAAATTGGAGATGGGTTAAACTAATAAACTTAATGACAATTAGGAAAGTTTGATATAAGCAGAGCAAAGGAAGGACAATAAGACATATACCGAAATGGGCTGGCCACATAAATGGGGTGGACAAAAAGCACAGACCTTATCTGTGGTTCTGGTAATCATGTGGAATAGCAAATTGTGACTGTTTTTTAAAGGAATGTATTCATGGTGCAGCTGCAAAAGACTCGAAGCGATATCAAACCAAAGGAAAATTAGAAATAGTCAGCTTCGTATTATCACAAACACAAACGACTAAGTTAACACTGCGTTTAGAAAGCCTTCATCAACAAATTACGTGAAGGGACATTGTTTCAATTACCATAATGAATACACAAAATCACTTAACTTGAGTTATTTACCACAAACAAACAAAATTTGACATGTCTAACCAGTTAAAGCTTTGACATACGTGAAGATTCGACATGTCTAACCAGTTGAATATCTGACACACGTGCAAACACTGGAAATGCTAAAGATATAACATATACTCAAAGTTATTAGATGAGATTACAAGGCCAATAAATGAACACTTTGGTAACAGAAGGAGGTGACAGGGTTAGTAAATGAACACCTTAGTAATAGAAGGAGGTGACAGGGTTAGCAAATGAACACCTTAGTAATAGAAGGAGGTGACAGGGTTAGCAAATGAACACCTTAGTAATAGAAGGAGGTGACAGGGTTAGCAAATGAACACCTTAGTAATAGAAGGAGGTGACAGGGTTAGCAAATGAACACCTTAGTAATAGAAGGAGGTGACAGGGTTAGTAAATGAACACCTTAGTAATAGAAGGAGGTGACAGGGTTAGTAAATGAACACCTTAGTAATAGAAGGAGGTGACAGGGCTAGCAAATGAACACCTTAGTAATAGAAGGAGGTGACAGGGTTAGTAAATGAACACCTTAGTAATAGAAGGAGGTGACAGGGTTAGTAAATGAACACCTTAGTAATAGAAGGAGGTGACAGGGCTAGCAAATGAACACCTTAGTAATAGAAGAGGTGACAGGGTTAGCAAATGAACACCTTAGGAATAAAAGGAAGTGACATGGTCAATAAAGGAACACCTTAGTTGTAGAAGTAGGTGATAAAGGAAGTGGAGTCGTTGTGATTAGATTACAATTATGATAGTGATAATTACTGCTGCAACGCTTCACTTACTTTGAAATCTATCGTTGGGAAAGTCACGCTTGGAAACTGTTGAAAGAAACAGAAAACAATTATGTAAACTGATGCAAAGATTTCAATAGAATTTTAAATTGTCTACATTAGAAGGGCATCTAGGGAACACTCCTATTCTTCTGGTACCTTTTTTCACATACTGGAATAGAGGCCACAGTCTTTCTAAAAAATGACGTATGTTTTGTTATTTACGGCATTTATGTTCATGTTCTGCTCATGGTACTGCATCAATCGTTTTTTTTTTTTTTTTTGCAAATAATTCTGGGGTTCTATGTGGCGAAGTGGTTAAGATAACTTGCCTCGCGCTCGGAAGGTTGTCGGTTCATTTCATGGATACGTTGTTAAGTTCACGAGGGCAGTTATTTCGGAGATCCCTGGGGATCACCGCTGATCCTATAAAATTAGGGCTCTGTTCGACGCTCTCGAGAGGCATCTAATCAACAGAGATGACCACATGATATACTCTCGACTTTCACATGGACTTTTCTACTTCTCCATGAGTTATAATAAACTCAAGTATGTTTGCCTCAGACTGTCTGTCTCAGTGTGGTTTCTGCCTAAAATATAGCCGGTGTATTGCCTTACAGGTGCTGAGAATCAATTTCACAACTATCTGGACATTACATAACAGAGAATGCTAATTGATTTTCCATATGTCGTTTCTGTTAAACTCATTTAACTCTATATTTTTTCTATTTTTTCCAACCCTCAGGAACCCTAGAAATTAGTGCATATAATTGTAATCATTATATTATTATCCTTCATTATGACGATGCCTCTTGAAATCGCATAGGATTTGTCTTTTGCATTTAGGTTATTTGGCTGTTGTGTGGAATATAGTGACTGCTTCGCTGCCACATCCACAGAGGCTTTCCGTAGAGAAATCCACGGTCGTTCATGTTATCTTATTTAGTTTCATTCCCAAAAAGGACTAGTTTCTCCTAGGACTCATTTGATGAGGTACTACCCCTGATCGAGCACGCGTGTTGCGACTCTCTGGTTGTCACATTGCGTGCAGACTGAATGATGTAGACTAACTGTCTGACCTTTAAATTTGCGATCAATATAATTTCGTAACTGCTCTGTATTTCTTGCTTGCTTGCTTTACTAAATGAAAAAAAAAAAAATCGTAACATCCAGCCAGCAGCCCCAAAAGAGGAGCTTTAGGTTATAATTGTGACTAGGTTAAGTGGGCCGTATAAAATGGCTTAGCATTGCAGGCTACCAAGGGCCCTGAAAAGGACTCCTGCAGTGTTGATGGGACAGACAGACCCAAATACTGTCCAGACCGGCGAGACTGTCTACCTGGCAGCCGACGGCGAGACTGTCTACCTGGCAGCCGACGGCGAGACTATCTACCTGGCAGCCGACGGCGAGACTGTCTACCTGGCAGCCGACGGCGAGACTGTCTACCTGGCAGCCGACGGTGAAACTGTCTACCTGGCAGCCGACGGCGAGACTGTCTACCTGGCAGCCGACGGCGAGTCAGTCAACCGGCAGCCGACGGCGAGACTATCTACCTGGCAGCCGACGGCGAGACTGTCTACCTGGAAGCCGACGGCGAGACTGTCTACCTGGCAGCCGACGGCGAAACTGTCTACCTGTCTACCGATGGGTACTGTTATGTAGAATTCGGCTGTTTATAAACATTGTGTCAGCTCATAAAATCAAATTCAATTAGGTAAGTACATTTTACCCCACCAGGACAAACACCCGGTGACACAAAGTGCCAGCATGTGGATGGGAATCACACGTGGAGAGTCTCAGAAACCGCGTTTAATCGTTAGGATATATTTCGACCCCTAGCAACAGCTAGTATGGGGCTTTTTAAAAAAAAAACGAAAAATTGCATCCTTCAAGAGGGATTATGGAGATTTATGTAAATCAAATGTGAAATCTAATCTGAGAGAAAAGATAAATCAAAGTATTGACACAAAGGATTATCATTAAGATAACTTATTGCAGGCACCAAAAAAAAAAAAAAACACATCAGGGAGAGTCATGAATGTCTAATGCATCTAGAAAAACTATAATAGTGGTCTCTCTTGGTTCGTTTTGTTATAACTACAGTTCTCTCCCTTTGATAGATCATTACTACTTCCAGTTCTGCATCGTAAATACTTAGTTACAAACGACACTTTTGACGAGGAAGGGGCATGATGTTGACGAAAAATTCCCAGTTGTTTGGCTGGATGACACACGTAGGACAAAACCACATCTATGACCTAAGACTGTGTAAGGCGGCCAGCAGTAGCGGTCTATGATTACATGCATTGTTTATAAACATGCAATGATGATGATAGTGTTAATGATGATGATGATGATGATGATTAGGATGACAGAGTATTTAGCTTCAAGTCCTTAAGTCCTTTTCAGGACGTAATTTTTTCTTATTTGAAGCCCCACTCTGGCTTTTGCCAGGGGCCGCAATATAGGCAGGCCATAAAATTGGCCAAATGTCTGAACGCGGTTTCTGGGACCTCTCCACGGTTATCCTCATCCACATGGTGGCACGTTGTGTCATCGGGTGTTTATCGCTTGTGTGATGTCCTGGTGGGGTAGAAAGTCAGTCAGTCAGTCAGTCAGTCAGGATGACAGCAACGTAGAACAGTAAGTTAATGAACAACTGTATCTTACCATCGCAAGTTTTTATGGCCAGCAGCTCTTTAATTTCAGACAGGGCTTCATAATCATTGACGTGGAAAACGAACTGGTCATCGGGGTCACTTGCTAAAGCCATCAGTTCTTCGGCCTCAGTTTTGTTTCCAATCCCGATAGAAAATATGTATACGCCATCTGAATGGGCGTGGCTTGCTTCAGCTATTGTCTCTTTCAAGTTGTTTGATTGGCCATCACTAAGGATTATGATGACATGGGCAGCGTCGTATCTTGCACCCCCACTGGATTTAAAGAGTTTTCTGGCGTGTTTGATAGCAAATGCAGTATTAGTACCTCCTGTAATATACGGCGCATTTGCTAAGGCTTGATGGATATACTCGTGCGTTTGTTTATCTGAAAGACTGACTAGTGTGATTGGAGCATCACTGTAGGCGATTACACCAACTCGAGTCGCATGTTTTCCGATTGTAAAGCTTGAGATCACCTAGAAAGAAAAAAAACGAACTTAAATTAACAGTCAACATCATTTGATCTGCCATCCTAAAATATACACTACATAACCAGGTCTAGAATAACATCTGAATTTAAGTTCTGTTGGTCAGTTCTTGTTCTTGCTAACAGGTCCACTTGCTACCTGTTGTCCGTATCGACATCCTAGAATATTCTTGCTCTGTCCAAAGACGCAGCAGCCATCTGAGTGTTTTTATGATCAGCGTTGTCGTGAGGTGAGCAGCCAACCCTTTTACGATGGACGAGTCGTGACTCTGACTTTCCTACGCGGACAGTCGAATTTCAAACGTAAACCCGTCCGGAAAGCTATATAGTCCCTTATATTGATATATACCTTTATTTGATAATATATCCATTTCTAGACCCTCTAGTTACATTTATAAATCTTCATTTTCAAATTTGCAACTGTAGGTTGAAGATTTCTGGTATTTAATTCAGAAATTCTTGTAAGCCAGTTCACTCCTTAGGCATAAATACAGGGGACTTCTTTCCTAGTGACGCTAAACGTAGTTTGACTGCCTAGAAGAACAGATGTTCTCAAATGTGATCGTACATCTATGCTTTGAGGAAGCGGCCTTTGGTGTCTAGGACATTTCCTAAGCTTGGGTAAGTTGATTATAGTTTAGGAATACCAGAAAATATGTCTTTTTAAAGTTAGCTACTGCTGCATAGAGGGAAATTTCAGTTGTGTGATCGCACAGAGTTGGGCCGTTCTTGATGTCTAGAGATCAAGCTCCTAACATTAAACCTTTCCCTGTGCAGACTAAATAGTTTGTGCTCTACATAACCCACACCATTTGTAAAGATATTAAACCCTACAAGTAATTATTCTATAACCAAACGTGGGATTTGTATTGACTAATAGACACATGTAAACTGGGTCATCTTTGGCCGGCTTGATACTGTGACAAAAGCAGGCTCGGGGCTCTAGTCAAAGCTTAATTTTAGCACAACAAAGGGTGTACGGTGAACAGACGGGGGATGGTATAAAATATATATATATGAGAGAGAGAAAGAGAGAGAGAGAGAGAGAGAGAGATGGGATGTATATCAACAAGTGCGTGTGGGCGAGGAGAGTTGATGTTCTCTGTTTGATAGTCTATCTGTCTCCACTCTGGCACTCATCTCCTTTCACTATTACTGACTGAACAATAGAGATGATATGTAGAGACTTATACTGTCTCAGTATCCTCAGAGCTGTCCTCTGAATGATTACTAATGTGGATGTTAAAAACTGAGCTTGACATGTAACCCCTGGGATGACTGCAAATTCTTCCTTCTTGATACAGGATGATATTTCCTTGGAGGCCAGGCAGTGAATCAGCAGGCCACAAAACCACCTACATGGAAGTCACCTATGTCTAAGCCAGTGGTGGGCATCAGATTGTAAAACTAACTGTGGTCATCAAGTAATGATATCCTCCACTTAGTCTACAGACAACATTATGGGTGTTGTACCTCCATCATCAGTTATCCGGCAGTTTGTTTATGCCCCAAGTGTTTGACTTGGTACCTGGGATCCTCTCCATGAGCTTGGGTGTATCTCCAGTGTTCGAGTATCTAGTGTTTGACTGTCTTGAACTTCACAACAGAGTGTCTGAACATCCAGCCAGTTCAAGAAACCAGGGCTTCAGATAAGTGTGGGCAATCGTAGTTTTATTGCCAGGCTTCACTATTAAATGTCCACACTCATCATAAGGATGATCTAGGCAGACTCTGGAACATTCATACACGTTAAGTCAGATCGAGTTTGAAGTTTTGATCCTTCATATCACTCTGGGTTCTTGAAGTTCTTTGCTGATTCTTATATAATGTATGTGTTACACTTATTACAGTATTTCTAAAGTTTCACTATTGACTGGAGTGTCACTCATTCATTATTCTTAGCTGTCTAAAATACATGTATGTTCTGTAATAATTTTCATCTGTGTTAACATGGTTATGATAGTATACTATCATAACCTGGGGGCTACCTTTTTATAGTAGTGGGGGTGTCCAGCCAAGTTTGCCTAGGAATATTATATATTTTGTAGTGCCAAAGCTTGAGTTGCTCTACTCCTGAAATAAGTTGAGCGTATATTGGCCACGGGATATCCTTTAGACCAATACGAGCCAACGACTCAACATAATTATTTCAGAGTGCCGTTGGTTCTTAAGGAGAAATCCTTAAATCAGGCACGTGACAGGAGCGATATGTGACAAGCGTACACGGTATATATAAAACTCTTCCAACCAGGGTCTTTATGAATGGAGCAGACAGCAGAATTATCAACAAAGATTACTTCATAATATCAGTTAGACAGTGTTTTCTATACCCAGATGACTTACTTGTTGAAGGAACTTGATTTGTTTGTTGAAGTCCGGCTTCCAGATACTACTGGAGCTGTCCATTAAAAATATCACATCGGCAGAGCTACTCTTGCATCCTGGTGAAACAAATATAAATGTGGCGTCACAGATTGGTAGCCTAAATCATTTGATTCAACTGAGTATTAAAATCGAGCAGACGTTTAGAACGCTGCGAACTCATCTTTTTGTGCAACCTTTCGTGATTATACTCGCATGCGACATTTGGTTTGACGTCCAATGAGGATAATCTGTCGACTAACTAATTAAAAAAGAATGCTTAGAACACAAGCATGATAGACAAGAGATTATGTTTTAATCATGAAATTTCTGTCTCATTTTCACCCCCCCCCCCCCCCCCCCCCGTTTTTTTTCCCTCTCACCATCTTTTTTGTTAATTTTCTCATTGTTGTTTCTTACGTTGATTTTTTTTTGGTCTAGAAATAGTTTGTTGTTAATTATGGATCCCAGGTATGTAAAGTAGTCAACTGTCTACAGTACCTTATTTTCAGTGTAGACTACATGTTTATTATTAGCACTCTGTACCATAATCGCTGACTTCTTTTTGCTGATATTTTAGTCCAAATTCACAGCAAAGCATTAGAAAATGTATATAGTTACCACTGGTGTTCCTTCTCTGAGTGTGTGGTAATTACAGCATCATCTACAAAGAGCAGCTTTATGAAAACTACCTTCCTAATCGTGGTTTTGGCTTTGAGTCTAGGAAAATTTTACAGCTGCCTTCAGTTCGAGAATGGATGAGAACAGGCTAGCTTTCCGATCTCTAAAGACATATTTCAAAGGAAGTGAGCAGCATATTCAAAAGAGAGTATGAGAAAGTACAGATCCCTGCATCACCGAATGCTTGATTACAGTTTCCTTCGATGCTACACAGTGTAGTTATGTGGGTTTTTTGTGTGTGCGGCTTACGATTAGAGGTCAGAGAAAACCCTAATTTACCTAAACATTGACTGTGCCCTTCAGGCCTATGTGAAGTGACTCAGTGACACACATCAAGGGGGGTGGATAGGCAACATCTGATGAACGTCTGGAATCAAATACATTGGTGGGGTTAAGAAAAACCAAATTCAGTGGTTGATTTTATTCTCGGCATTTTTCTTGCAAATGTCTCAATTGAGAATATCGTATCAGTGGTAGACCGGTTTCCATGAAAGCAACAATGTGACTCTAGAAAAACCTGGTCTCAGATGATCTAATCTCCGCTAATAACTATGGCAAGTATTTTTCCAACAGTATGCAAAAGTCATATTCCCCTGTAGTTTTTAGGTCATATTCCCATGTTGTTGTTGCAGTCACTCCGATCACCCCTATTTTTGTATGATAACGTAAAAAATCAATAGTACACAAAAACTAGAATGTGTTTCATATTTACCATCAGATGGGACGCTGTCAGTCTCGTCAGTATCGTCCTCACCGCCAGAGATCGGATCTGAGAAGAAATTACGAGTAAGTAAATACAAAATGGCACACCATTTGGAGCGCTGAGCAATGACAGCAACGTGACATGTAACACATGGACTTGCCTGTGCTCTGTAAGGACATATTGGAAGCACAGTTCATGGAAGCAAAGTATAGCACAGTGAAGATTCGTTAACACTAACTCGTTTAAGACGAAAATTCTCTTAGTATGAACATGCTGTGGTCCCAGCAATTATGTATTGTTCATAATGCATCTATTATTATTCGTTTGCGCGAATTTGTTTACCTCTAACTCTTTACGATTTACAGCAGAACTGTAAATTTTCTAGTATGTTGTAAAAGGACCAAGGAGAGTTGATTTGGTAATGGCTCGCTCATCTCACAAAAATTAGCTGCACATCATGAAAAGTTTGGGAAGAGAGAAGGAGGGAGAGGAAGAAGAAGAAAAATTCTATTTTTTTTTTAAATAACACACGAAAGGCATCAAAATGGTGTATAGATCAATTAAAAATATGAACTCTTCATCAAATTTAAAGAAAAAAAGGTAGAACAAGAAGAAACGGGCCGCTTGTTTTCGCCAAAACATCAAGCGTTTTAATATATAATCTTACAAGTAAATATGAAATTCCCCCCCCCCCCCCCACACACACACAATAGAAACTGCTTGATGCCTTCTTCAACAAGAAATATAAATACTACTATAAATTAGGCTGCAGAGAGGGATATACTTATTTTGTATATATCAACAATAATTCGTAAAGAAAAATAATTACTGCAAAAAAATAAACTAATATCAATGCAAAATAATATTTAAAAAAAAAAATTTACACTAAGACAACTAATAACTACTTAGTAATCTACAACTTACTTTGACAGGCAGCACTGCTCAACGATTTCTGAATGCTCATCAGCGCTTTGTAATCCTCAACTCTGAAAACATGGTGTTCTTTCGGATCACTGGCAATTGCTCTGGTCTCGAAATCATCAATCCCTTCCCCAACCAAGACACTGAAGACCTCAATCCCTTTACTTCTAGCTATTGAAGCTTCTAGCAGAGTAGCACTGAGGTTGGAAGACAACCCGTCGGTTATCACAACCATCTGCTTCTTGGCCCATGGGCGTCCACCGTTCTGTGGCTCATACAGAAAGCTATGGATGAAATGGATAGCGTCCTGAGTGTTCGTGCCACTATCTAACTGCTTGATGTTGCCAATTGCTATCTTCAGATCTCTACTGTTATTGAAGTCGTTCAGCTTGACGTCAAGCCGTACTGATGATGCAAAGGAAACCACACCAACTTGGAT
>CAJHNH020008235.1:281622-321622 GCA_905116865.2 Candidula unifasciata | reverse complement strand
GTCAATCCTAGGCAGACCCAAGTTGTACCTCCTTGTCTACCAAACTGGACAAGGACTCTCAGTCATTCTTGCGATCTTCTTTGCGCTATGCAGCTCGCATGGCTTTTTTGACATATTTGTGAATGTTTGCATGTTATTGGACTATTTGGGGACCAGCAAAAATGTTTAAATTTAATAATAAATGATAGCAAAGTCAAAATACTCACCAAAAGTTGGGCTGACCGTTACGTGAAGAAACTGAAAGAGAGAACGGTGAGAGATAGGAGGTTTGCTGCAGTTAAACATATGTACAAATAAAACCATGTTTTATCGCTTGGCATACGAGATAGACAGGCTACGTTACTATTTGTAATAGTCAAACCGTTGGTGATACGGTCATCATAACAACGGCCGTGCGTACGTCCCAGGTCATCACCTGGAACAGTTTTTTTTTTAATCAGGTTGGGTTGACCTGGGGGCCAAAGTCAACTTTAAAAATAAAATATCTGACTGGATTGAATTTGAGCACTGGTCAACAGGCGAGCAGCCAGCCCCTATACTACTACACTTTACATAATGTATATTAGATCTTGGATAGCGCAAGCTGAAGACACTGTCAGACATGTGTGCAGGCTTGATAATTTTGAGCGAGGAGAGGAGGGGATCAAAGTGTCCCAATAAGTTTCAGACTTGTGTAGGGATTTGATCACGTTAGGTCGTGAGTGCAGGGACTGGCCAGAATCACTTCAGAGGTCCCGGGTAGTTAGCATCCTTCGGATATTTTCTCCAGTTGATGCCGGTGTGCTGGGAAATGAGCAGGCGGACAGACCGGCTGGCTCAGCACCACTTGACGGCGAATTGATGTATGACAAGTTAGATATTATGAGAGCCCTTCGGAGCGAGTGAACAGTGCGGAGGCGCAGATAGATCATTACGGTCTAAGGAGAATGGCGCTGCGAGGAGTTACCAGGGGATCTGGCCAACAGTCAACTCTCAGGGAAAGGATGAGACGAATATACAACCAGACCGTAACTGGTACCATCGGAATTGGAACTCTTCGCTTGCTGCTGAAGATGGGGAATGAGCACTTATGGGAGTTTTCCGAGTGTGTGATGTCGAATATTAATTCACCATTCAACATTGAACACACTGTATGTTTTAAAGCCGTTCCAAGTGTCGTGCCCGCATTTAAAAATCTGTACTCTGTAAGTTATTAAATTTGGCATGCAATCTGTTAAAAATTTTAGTGTTAACAAACATGCAGTATTTTCATGTCACCTTATCTGTGGTACGTGAAGAAGAAAAAGACATCGATTACAAGCATACAGTTAGCATGTTCACTTTAAATGGATTGAGGCATAGTTAGATACAAGTAAAATTGCACGGGTTTTGGAGATATTGCGTCAATAATGACATTGGCTCCCACGTCGACCCAACTTGAGCGGGTACCAGGTTCAAGTGCAGGTAAGTAAAGGCGGCCCACGTGTCGCTGAGCGCATTCCCACCAAGTGCCGATTGGTCTGTAAAATATAGGTCTAGCCCTATATGCCTAATACACGTGACGGCATGAAGAAGTGTTTTTTATTTTACTAATTTTTAGTTCTAAATGAACTATTTCAATCACACGACTAAAAATGAAGTAAAGTAGAAAGAAAAGATAAATAGCAATGGAGACTGTTTGACAGAAATTAAAAGGAGGATGGCCATAAATGAATTAAACAGCCTTAAAAGTCTTTGGTTAAACACCAGCAAAGAGATCAAAATAAGAATTTTGAGAGCGTGCATCCTCCCTGTAGCAGCATACGGATGTGAGTCGTGGATTATCTCCCAGTCCTTAAGAAAGAAAATAGGGTCTTTTGAGCTTTAATGCAATAGAAAGATTCTCAGAATATCTTGGACAAAGAAAGATTGGCTAATAAACAGCATCCTGTCTCGGAAGCTGAAATATTCTGGTCATAACAAGCGCCACAACGGATTGGAAAAAAATTATAGCAGAAGGCTTGGTACCAGGAAGAAGGGGAAGGGGCATATCGACACAAAGATGGGCACAGGATATAAGTGACTCCTTGAGTATGAAAGTACATGAGGCGGGAGAGCTGGCCAGAAACCGAGATTTTTTTCAGAGAGACCATGATGAGAGCGACGTTCTGCAAAAGACCTGCTACATTATAATGATGAGAACAAAAACAACACTTTTCCACTCTCTCAGGTATACTGGGTATAGAGTACTAGATACATTTTATAGATCAATCGGCACTTGGTGGGTGAAGTAATCAATAGACCCAGTCTGCCTTTACTTCCTAAGACTTTACCTTGTACACACCCAGGGTTATTTGTAAAAAAAAAAGATCCTGCTCAACGCCGAATTCAATATATGACGTTCAAGCCCACAACAAGCATCTAGCAGTTGCACCACAATGACTCCCCTTTCATACAAATAAGTTATCAAAACGAAAGCAGCTTTTTACCCAAAAAACGGTTAGAACATGTGCCAGCATTCTCAGTTTTGATTCGTGTTAGTTATCTCCTCTTTCTGTTTACAGTCTGTGGAGAAAACACCTTTAATTAAATCATCATGAAGCATAAGAACAAACATTTATAACTGCAGGATATAAACAATAACAGCTTGGCACGTGATTTTTTTTAGTTAGTTTAACTCGAAAACAACTGATAAATTAGCCATTAAAAGGTGTTCTTACACACACACACACACACACACACACACAGAGAGAGAGAGAGAGAGCGAGAGAGAGAGAGAGAGAGAGAGAGAGAGAGAGAGACACACACACCTACTACTTTACAAAACAATACTTATTTAATTTTAAAAAATAGTGGCGTATCCTTTTACAGGACGTTGCAAAACCAACCCCAGCATTTTTTGGCTGTTGTGGTTTTTCTAGGAAATTTACGTCCAGTAATTTGCCATTGCTTTCTAGACGGTTGGCTATCGATGCCACTGTTCAAACCAAAGGCAAGGCCCAGCCGTTGCGACGGCGCTTTGTAATACCAGGGTTTCAGGTTCGATCCCAGCTGCGAACTGTTTTTCTTGCGATGGTATCGACAGTGGTACTGAAAAGCTTACCGTTCAGAAGCAATGGCAAACTACTGAACGTAACATGTGCCCAGAAAAACGCTGGGGTTGGTTCTGCGACGTCCTGTAACGATATGTAACTAACTTTTTTTGAATTTGTATCATGTATTTGTGTTTTAAGGAGAAAAAAATCAGTTGAACAAATTTAAAGTTAACACGAATCAAATCATGGTAAAACTACAGGAAACACAAACAGAAAATTAATATAAATTGGTCTGTGAATAGAATAATAGTTCAGCCCATAAAATACAGACACGTCACAACCAAGATCGTTTTATTTATTCCCTTTCTGTAGAAGACCCGCTGTGGTGTAACGACTCGACGATCACCTATGGGTCCTGAAGTCGTAGGTTCAAATCCGTATGGAGCTGGATTATTCTTTTCCCATACCTAGGCTCCCAGATCGACCCAGCCTTAAATAGGAACCAGATAAAATCTGGGAAGTGAAGGTGGCCGGCGTTGCTTACCTGAAGCACCACTGATGTGTAAATGAATCTTTTACATTTTGTTTCAGCACAAAAGACACGGAATGATAGTTAAACGCTTTTCAAAACAAACGCCATAGAGAACTAACTGCAAAGCATGCATGCACTCAGATGAGAAATCAATCTTTCGTCTTGGTTGTACACTTGCTGAGAATGCTTTACATGCTTAACGCCGTCGCCTTGGAGGCTAGACACCCGCCTGCGGATCAAAAGGTAGTGGGTTCGGGTCCTGGTGGAGCCAGATTTGGTTAAAATGACTCTCAGGTCGACTCAGCCTTGAATGGGCACCAGGTGCAGTCAAGGGAAGTAAAGGCGGCTGGTGTGATGCTGACCACGTCATCCACTAAGTGCCGATTGGTCTATAAGAAATAGGTCTAGCCCTATCTGCCCAATACTCCTAAAGGCGTGGAAAAGGGTCCTTCGCTTGTTTACTTTACTAAGGAACGAATTTGTTTTTCAGTTTTTAGGATTCAGCTATTTGCTTCATTTATTCACTTGTTACTGTAGTATGCACCTGACGAGATACAGCGAAATATGCCAGGCAATAAATTGTGCAATCCATTGTTTGTGTCTTCTTTGTTCATACTTTACTAACCACAAGGAGAAGAACAAGAAGCTGTTTGTTCTCTCACCAGGTTTCTATCTTATATGATAGGATTAGGTTTACGTTTAACCATTTGCATTCTCTGTTTCTTTCTTCTTTTGTCCAAATCTGCTTGTGCCGCTAGGCGTCGCAGTCTTTCAGATGATCGGCAACTGAGACAGGGCGCGCTCAGTTGCTTCATATGCTGTGATGTTATGAAGTCTCAAGTTGTCCGTGACTCCTTCAATCCAGGTTCTTCTTGGTCTTCCCCTGCCTCTTGGTGTTTCGATCTTCATGTTGTATGCTCTTGATGCTGGCATCGTTGGTTCCATTCTCATTAGGTGACCAAACTATTTCATTCTTTGCTTCTCAATAAATTTAACGATTTAAATTCTCTGTTTAATTCCTTTAATAATTGTATAGTTATGTTGAAAATATACTGATGCCTGTTGTATATAACAGTTATCGTATCTCTTACTCGTTTTACCTCTTAAGATATCTAATCGCTCAAACTATCTTATTCTTGAATTTATCTTATCTCTCAGCCTATCTCAACCTCTTTTATAATTCAACTTATGTTTTCTCTCAATCTATCTTATAAATCAAAATATCTTATCTCTAAACCTGTATGTAGTTTATAGTACCTCACCCTATATTATCTCTCAAGATATCTTATCCCTTAAACTATCTTATCTCTCAACTAAGCTCTCAATCTCTCTTATCATTTAACTTATGTTTTCTCTCAACCTACATTATCTATCATAATATCATATCTCTTAGCCCGTCTTGTATCTCACCCTGCCTTATCTCTTAGGTTATCATATCTCTCAACAAATCTTATCGTTCACCTTATCTTATCTCTCAGTCTTATATCTCATCCTACGTTGTCTCTAAACCTATCTGATCACTTAACTTATGTGTTCTCTCAGCCTATCTTATGTCTCGCAATATCTTATTTCTTAACCTGTCAAATCTATCTTATATCTCATTCTGTCTTATCTCTCCACCAATCTTATCTCATTGCATAACTTATCTCTCAAAAAATCTTATCTATCTGTATATCCTATCTCTCAAACTGTCTTATCTATCAGCATATCTTACCTCTAAACCTGTCTTATCTATCTGCATATCTTATCTCTCAACATATCTCTCAACCTATCTTATTTCACAACCTATCTTATCTCTCAACCCATCTGATTTGTCTGCATATATCTTATCTCTCAACCTATCTTATTTCTCAACCTGTCTTCAAACTCTTTTATCGCTCAACCTTTTTTATCTCTCAACCTATCTTATCTCTCAACCTATCGTATCTCTCAAACTATCTTATCTCTCAACCCATCTTATATCTTAGCCTATCTTATCTCTCAACCTATCCTATCTCTCAACCTATCTTATCTCTCAACCTATCTTATCTCTTAACCTATCTTATCAGCAACAACGTATAGCGCAACATTCTTCGGCATGAAGTTTCAGCTATCACAGGCTGCAGGGGAGTAACTCCAATTTCTAAAGTAAACAGTAAGTAGGAAAGTAATTCGTAATATAATATCAATCCTAAGAATTGTATCTCTAGGAACATAACTTAGCTATACTATGTAATGTTAACTGCATTGCTTTAGGTTTGTTGTGGAGCAGCATGGCGGTAATCAAAGAAGTAAGCTGAGAGAGCTATGTTTGTTTAAGGCTTCATTGAAATATCCCATGTCTAAAAGGATTTGAGAATCGTTATTGCTGATGTCTGCGTCAGACGAAACGTGAGGTGAAGGAGAAGGAGAAGACAGGGAAGGTGGGAGGCGAAGGAAAAGGAGAAGACAGGGAGGGTGGGAGGCGAAGGAGAAGGAGAAGACAGGGAAGGTGGGAGGCGAAGGAGAAGGAGAAGACAGGTAAGGTGGGAGGCGAAGGAGAAAACGTTGAAGGTGGGAGAAGAAGGTGGAGCAGCAGCAGGGGAAAAAGAAAAAGAAAAAAAAATGAAGAAGAAGTAAGAAGATAAAAAGACGATAATGACGAGAAGAAGAGTGATCTGTGGAACTGTTAGAATAAATTCAATTAAATTAACTAATAAGTCAAAAACAGAGCAACACTTTACAGTTACCTTTGAGCAACAAACCGATCTAAGATAATACTCTCAGTTAAATAGCGATAGTCCAAACAGTTTTACACAACGAATAACTCCACTACAGGCACTAAGACCAAACTGGCAAGCAGCAGCGATAACTCTACGCTCACTTCCGCTGGAGTAAAACGCCCCCATCTCACTAGACCCCCTGGCTTTAGGTTGGAAATCCCCCCCATGAGCCTCTGATGCCAAATAACTACAAGGTGATTGTGTTCCAGAACAGTTGCGCTCAACATTTTGGTGTGTCATATTCTGGGTCAGAAATGTCAAGGTTGATACAACCAGGTCTGGCTCACAGGTTAAAAATAGACTATAAACAATCCTTTTATTTCCCTAGGAAACAATTGTTTTCACTTTAAACAATTTACCTTTCTGTAAACTTGCCAGGCCAGCCATTTGTTTCATGAAATGATTCAGTCTTAGTCACTTTTTTATATCTGTCTGCTCGTGGTAAATTAACATCGAACCAGAGTTGTCTGTCTTATTAATTTAACTACGCCTGTCTTTGGTGTTTATATCATTATGTTATCTATAGCTGGTTCTGTCAGTTGTCAGATTATTCCATATATATATATATATATATATATATATATATATATATATATATATATATATATATATATATATATATGTATGTATAAAATGCATGTACTCAATATGTAGCAGATCCGGCCTAATGGAAAACATGCGGTTTTCAAACGGTAGCAGAAAGATACGCTCTAATAAATACAACGATCACTAAAGGTAAACGTAAGGGTGAGAGGATCGACTGCATTGCACTGGGTTTTGCCCCATATGGCTCAGTCTCTCTCCTCAGAACAGCTAACTGCCTGTCGAGAGCGTCGCACAGAGTACGACCTCCCTAGCTCCGGCGACGATCCCCAGGGATCTCCGTTAAAATTGCACTCGTGAACTGAACGGGACCGTCATGAAATGAATCCACGCCTTTTGAGAGCGGGGTAAATAGCTTGACCCCTTCTCCGCGGAGACCCCTTGATCCCTATCCCATTGGAATATTAGAAAATAGAAAATTAGATCACTCGGGGAGGGGGGAGTGCAGGGGGGAGAGAACAGTAAACACATAATCGAAAGAGTAAGGCAATGGAAAACATTAACACCATGTCTCAGAAAAGGGTTAAAAAAAAACATGCGATAATTGGTGCAATTGGATAGAAAGCAAGAATTCAGACCTACGTTCTAATTAATTAAAGAACCAAAAGAAAAATTAAAAACAAAACTTGAAGCACAAAATCATTACACACGGAAAGGACAAAACTTGCTCTGTTAACATTGAAGGAACACGTCTGTTCAGAAAGCAATGAACTAAACGACAGAAAGCGAAGATACGAGCCTCGATTCCAGCTGCAGGCGATTTTGCACGAGGTCGCTTTGCGCTGATTTAGACAATGGTATCGTAAAGCCGACTGTTGAGTAAGTACTGATCAACTACTGAAAGTACAAGATTGCCTTGTAAAATCTCAAACGGTCTTATATGCTGGGGTCGGTTCTGCAATATCCTTTACAGGACTTTGCAGAACCAACCCCAGCAGCCCCTGGCTGTTGAGTGGTTTCTCTAGGCAAATTTACGTGCAGTAGTTTGCCATTGCTTTCTGGACAATCGGCTTCTTCATACCTGTGTCTAAACCAAGGCAAGGCACATGGCCCGCAGCTGGGAAGAAACCCGGCACCCTGGCATTACAAAGTGTTCGCTTCGACTTAGCCACAGAGCCGACTATGAAAAAAGATACGCAACTAAATTACATAACAATACATTGGAGAAAAACAAGACAGCAATATATTTCTAAAGAAATCTAGGTTTGTTTGAGGTTTGAACAATTGATCAACATCATGGTTTACAGGTGCCACGGGAGCACCCATAAGTGCTCCGTTCTTCTTCAAACTGAAGTCTGAGTCCGAAGAAGCTCAGCACAAAAGACAGGCTCTGTAGCACCGGTGAGGAACCTAAAATACGGTGGGTATATTTTTAACTCAAAATTTTGCCCGGGCAGCGCCGTTATAGTACTCTTTTTGATTTCCAACTGCCAAGGGATTATATACTTGCGCAACAATGCACACGGGCTTCCGATCTCAATACCCAGAGACCAGGGGAAATACTAGAAGTCAAAGCCTCCTACTGCATAGCAATATCTTTCTAAAGATATCTAGAAATGATCGACATAACTATTACATGTAGACGGTAAATCAGAGATATAATGACTGATTAAATTTCACAACAGTGAAAATAAATTATTAACCTTGCAGTAGAACATCTAAAGTAGCAGAGAAATCAGAAGACAGATACTAGAAAGTAATAATGAATTTCAGGAAGAATATTAGATTTTCTTCATATTTCCGCTCACCGTGTGTAAACTCCTGAGGGAAAAAAAACTGGTTGTTCGTCCAGGTCTAGACTTTGGTCTTGCTCCAGAACTTTAGTTTTGCCTGCACGTCCGTTTTACAGATATGGCTTGTGGTTTTACATTTTTGTTTCATCTCATCTCAGTCAGATCTAAGCAAACAGCCCCAGTTAGACGATTTTCACAACCTGCTTCTTTGGTGCGGGTGGACGGTGGGAGTAAGGGTGGGTGCGGTCTATTATATTTATCTCATCGTAACAGATCCCAGAATACGCAAGGGGTGGGGGCGTGTAGGGGGGGGGGTGGAGAATTATTAGATAACGAAAAGTTTGATTACAAGTGTTTACAAGCGGAAAAACACAAAATCTATTTTTTTAAGAAAAAAAAAAGCAATAATTCTAGCTTAAATCAATCCAACATCCCTAAATCTGTAGCCTTTGTGTGTGGAAGAAATAGGAATCTTATGTATATATATATTTCCACCTGTGCATTTTAAGGTTTATTTGCTTCCTACCCATTTACTCACCATACGGGATCTCAATAAACAATAAGGGTTAGCGTGTTTTGAAATACTGAAAACATTTATATTTTATTTCCGGACTTCAGGCCTGCTGACTGCATAAATAATCTCAGAAATTGCATTCCGCCTTCTCCCACTTGATTTAAACGTTACACAGAAACTGAGACACGAAGCAAATGGCTTTATGAAACAATGACGTCCTCGAGAAATCCTTAGTCGAAATTGATAGAAAAGACAAAAATGCTGTTGAATATTTAATGGTGAATTAAGAATCGACATCACAGCACTCGGGACATTTCCATAAGAGCTTCGTTCCCATCCTCAGCAGCAAGCGCAGAGTTCCAATTCTCGTGGTACCAGTTATAGTCTGATTGTACATCCGTCTCGCCTTTCCCTTAAATGTTGAGCGTCGGACAGACCCCTGGACACTCCTCGTAGCACTTTCATCCTCACAGCGTGATAATCTATTAGATGCTGCACTAGATTCCATCCATGATATGACATCAACAATGCATAAAATAAAGCCACAGAGCGTGAAATCAGTGTGACCTATACAGGCAACAAGATGGGTTGACGATGATAAAGATGATGATGATGATGACAGCGAGAAAAATACTCCTAAAGCATAAACTGACTTACATCAGTATTCACTCTTTCCGTTTAGATATCAACATTATGTCTACATCTATTGAAAAAAAATGTACTCTGGAGGTTCTATAATAAAATGAAACTAAGACAGCAACATACAAACACATGCAGGTATTCAAAGTAGAGAAACTAAATTCACGAAAAGGCTTACAGTTCTCAGGAACTTTTTCCTTTTGATATTGAAATTTTTTTTTTTTTTAACTTGAAAGTTCAAATACCTGTACGTGTATAAGCAAAAACAACCCTTACAACCCATTTATTTATACTGTCCGTGACGAGTCAACGACGACCAATCGGCATCCAAGTTTTAATAGTATGACTCACGGCGTGACGTATTCGCGGGGGAACACAAGGAATTCACTAATGTCCGAGACTTCCGGTTAGACCTTCGCCACAACAAATGGAATTTTTTTTTTAAAGACGCAAGGAACGTTCGAAGCGACAAATGCAGGAACTCTCGCCATAAGAATACATTAATTGTCTTGCGAAGGTTTGTGTAAGTTCATTTATGTACAGTGGGTCATGCACTTCCTGTTAGCATCTGTAACAGTGCATATGCACCTGTACACACCTGAGCATTTTGGGGACACCAGTTTTAGTTGTCCAAAGCTCTGTGAGTCTGATATAATTAAAATATGTCGGGCTGTGCTGCTCACAGCAATCGGAAACGGGGTAGACCAAGAACAAGATGGAAGGATAACATCAGAGAAACTCTACAACAGCACGATGTGCCTATGGTCGAGGCAGCCAGAAGAGCTGGAAACAGAACCTTATATCTCCCTCGACACATACAGAGGTAAAAGAGGAAGTGAAGAAGAGAAGAAGAAGTGATAGTGATCTGAGCTCTATCATCTTTTTCACATAGTCTATGCAGTGAGGCGTTGGTTTTTATATATATACACATCCTTCTGTCTGGTGTAGTGTCAGCCAGTTCTGAGACATGTAGGGGATGGCGTAGTCTCGAGGCGTGGTATCCGTCTCGAGGGCTAGAGGTTCTGGGTTCAATCCCCAGTAAGGGCTGGAATTTTTTCAAGTGGACTTGGACTTCTAGTAATTTCCTCTAGTCTATAGGTAGTGAGATCGGACGCCCGTGTGCATTGTCGCCCACGTAAAAAGAAATCTCTTAGCATTTGGAAATCGAAAAGAGTAGCCTAACTGCGCTGCCCGGGCAGTTAAAAGTTAAAGTTAAAAATCTACCCAAAGTATCTCAGGATCCTCGCCGGTGCTACAGAGCCTGATCTGAGCTAGAAGAAGAACGGAGCACTTATGGGGTACTACCCGTATGCCACGATGCTGATCCACTGTTCAAATTGCAAACCTCAAACTGAGACATAGGATCTTTTATGCCATGATATCAAACTGTCCAGTCTCTTCTCTACTGTAAACCTCTGCCTCTTTTCCCCTCCAACTTTTCGACCGCCTCGACTTCTGTATAGAATATAAATTCAAGTTCCTTCGACCGAAGTATCTCTGCCTACTTGGTTTATAAAGACATTAATAGGTCATATACTGGGAACACGTAGCAGCAGTTAGAAATGACACGTTTGCTAATCAGTTATAAATACAAGAAGGTTTACACCAGAGATGCATGCTATTCCAAAGCCTTGTTAACTTATAGTGCAGAAAATATTTGCAAACAAAAATGGAAACATGATGAATGGTATGGCGTACACATCTTTTGTTGCATGATTGAAGGCCATTCGTGTGAATGCACATGAGATCGTATTTTTAGATTTGACCTAACGCAGACAGTTCCACCCAGTCTAAAAGAATGTCATTTGTTGACCACATCACACATCACTCGACGGCGTCTTCTTCTAGTGTTGGCCGGATGTACACTCAGGCAGAAAGTCCCAGGTATTCTCCCATTTCTAGACATAGGTCTCATTTTGAGACCTGAGTTCTCGTGTATATCCGTTTTACAAATATGGCTCCCTGTGTGCAGAATGTTCGTTCCTCTGTTCTTAGGCAAATGCAGTCCTGCTCCGAGGGACTCATCGATCCTGTCTACCTCGACAAGACCCCGGTAGACAATATGTTTCTAGGATGACCATGCACAGGGGTAGATCATGTTTGACCACTGTGAGCCCTGGACCTATAGTACGTCACAAACTGGTGCCATTGTATTTTCACAATTTCTCAGTAAATTACTTATACTGAGAACATTTTTTTTTTTTAATTTGTCCTTTTTTCATCTCGACGTTAATGTTTTAAACAGAAATGATATTGAGATTGCTAAATTGTATCGAAACTGACTTTAACTTCGTTATTTTCATCACTTGTATAATGTTACTTATAACGAGTATGAGGTAAGTAAAAGGCGATTCAGCAATTGTTTACCTTGGGAGCGTAAGTCCCTACAAATGTGTATATATTATTAACATACATTACGTGTGTGTCTGTATAATCCAACGCCATTTTGTTAAGACAGGAACTAACCACACGATACGCCTTTTAGTAAAACACAAAAAGCACGTGTTTTTATGAAAAGGTGAATAGTTACATTTGAACTTAGTGCTGTATAACTCTTAAAATTTAATCTAGCAGGGATCATCGTTTAGTTATCTTCATCGAAAAAGCTAAATGCTTTCTAATTACTTGTCCAATCAGTTACGCACTGTAGTGCACCAGTGCATGTGATTCAGTACCTCTGCATCTCTCGCCGATGACGGAAAGGATCGTATAATTTTTAATTAGCTGACAGAGCTGCGGTTTGTTACGAATGTTCACACACTCTAAACCAGCGGTTCCCAGTTAGATAAGTCCCATCTACACACACTCTAAACCAGCGGTTCCCAGTTAGATAAGTCCCATCTACACATACTCTAAACCAACGGTCCCGAGTTAGATAAGTCCCATCTACACACACTCTAAACCAGTAGTTCTGAGTTAAATGAGTCCCATCTACACATACTCTAAACCAGCAGTTCTCAGTTAGATAAGTCCCATCTACACATACTCTAAACCAGCAGTTCTCAGTTAGATAAGTCCCATCTACACATACTCTAAACCAGCAGTTCTCAGTTAGATAAGTCCCATCTACACATACTCTAAACCAGCAGTTCTCAGTTAGATAAGTCCCATCTACACACACTCTAAACCAGCGGTTCCCAGTTAGATAAGTCCCATCTACACACACTCTAAACCAGCAGTTCCCAGTTAGATAAGTCCCATCTACACACACTCTAAACCAGCGGTTCCCAGTTAGATAAGTCCCATCTACACACACTCTAAACCAGCGGTTCCCAGTTAGATAAGTCCCATCTACACATACTCTAAACCAGCGGTTCCCAGTTAAATAAGTCCTATGAACCCATTCTTATTTTCGAAGACAAGGAGAGATCTCCCCGCCCGGCGCCGCATCCCCCCCCCCCCCCCCCAGACACTTTTTAAGAGATATTAAAAACGGAGTAAATTTGTATTAGCTTTCCATTAAACAAAATGTTTTTTTTTTTTTTTTATGATATCAAAAACCCTTTACACCTGTTTACATTTGATAAACTTTGAGATCAACTGCTCTAAACACTGAGAGAATAACTGTTCTTAACATCATAATATAAACAATTACTCTTCGAGCAGGCCTTAAAAAAGTTAAAGCTATGTGTATGTTAATGTGATAAATTTTAAGTGTTTCTGTTAGCTGACGATCATTTTCATAACAGGTAAATTTCTTTCACAACTGATTTTTCCCCCTCTTCCGGATCAAATTGCACGAACTTACTAACATCGTCGAGGATTAAAATATGTATATTTTACAATTATTCGTGATATAAATATTCATGTTATATGGGTGGCGAAAAGTTAACTGTCAGTGATGGGGGTTTTTTTTTTCTTCTAAATGTGTTCACGCAGCCTGTATTGACATAAAGATTCTCATAACGTTTTTCGCCTCAAACACATCTAACAGGGATGTCACTTTGTGTTGTCTTCGATGCTTTCACCGACGATATACCGTGATCTTTATTACACGATGACACCGCCTTTCACAACCCCATAACATCTACAACTTGCCCTAACCACAACACTCCCAACCCCACAGCCTCATCCTACGTCCCAGTGCAGAGAGTGCAGCCTACGTTCTGCGTCAGGTTCTATTGTCTTCCATGCTGCCATTAGCGACATCCGTGTTCTATATTACACGATATTATCGCTTTTAACGACCCCACAACACCTAGAACTTGCCCATAACCTCAGCTTACGTACCACTATAGAGTACAGCCTACTCTTGCTGCATAGGACTGCTGCTCTACTTATCGCTCGTCAACGCTGGCAGCTGAAGTAAATTCATTTTCTACTTTGAGTCCGAAAAGCTATAACATACGTTATCTCTCCGACCACTCACACCAAACAGTACACGACTCGCAATATACACGGCTCAGATCATCGAGCACAACACAACATGACACCCCTGTAACTTAGACTAGCGCGTGTGAAAAGTCACAAAGCATGAAGGAACGCCAAATCACGGTGTGTTTGGGACGGAAAAGGTTAGACGCCCAGACATAGAAATAACAAATACAAAGTAACAAATAGGGAGTCGCCGCGGCGTTGGCGGCTAGACTCCCGCCTGCGAATCGGAAGGTCGTGGGTTCGCGCCCTGACGAGTTCCGTTTAAAAAAAATATAACCTTTACTCCCAGGTCGACCCAAGCCTCTAGTGGGTACCAGGTGCAGTCCTGGGAAGTAAAGGTGGCCGACGTTATGTTGACCACATCACCCATCAAGTACCGATTGTTCTATTAAAACATAGGTCTAGCTCTGTATGCCTAAAGGCGTGGAAAAGGGTCATTTTTTAAGTAACGGATAATGTTGTTTGAACAAAGCTTTCAAAGAAGTAGTCGCCAATGTATTAAAACAGAGATATCTTGAATTGAAATCACAAATATTGTAACAATAGTTTAAATATGACACCACCTTTAACGAATGAGCACTTACCAATCTAATGCTACTGAAATAATTCTAAAATTACATGTATTAGTCTAAAGGAGGCACTTATATACGTTTTCTATCCCAGAAGACTGGGCGGTGGTTCTGACGGAGAATTTGGGGGATGTCCTAAATCGCGTGGGTGGGTTCCCCGTGTACGTAACCCACTAACAAGATTTGTAAACATATGTCACAGATAGCCCAACCCCCAAAGCGAAATAAGATAACTCTTGAGTGATATTCCGCCGAGCTTAACACGTAGCAGGGTTGCTGTTCTTTTAAAGCAACTCATACTTCGGCTAACTACACAACTGTATAAACTATTAAGCTTATATTGTAGGCGTGAAACTCTAGAAGATTCGGAAGCATAGGGGAGATTAAATGATAGAAGAAAATAAACACTTGTCAGTTAAATTCCCAGCCCTGGAGCGTGGAACAATGCTGGCAGAATGTCAGTTGAAAGCTAGAGAAGCAAGTGTGGTTACAAGTGCACAATGCCACTGAGCAGTCGGTGATGAACAACAACGATAACTTGTGTAAACATCGAGGTAACACAGTGCATGGTAGTGGCGCCCTGGTTGAAGGTGGGGTCGAAGACTTACAACGGTGTCCATGAAGCATCTTAGTCTTTTGGCGAAGATCAAAACGCCGGATATGTCACACTATAACGCACAACTAGCAGACAGAACCCAACCGGAAAACTGTAACTTCTTGGTCCTTGTTGAATGAATGAATGAATTTCTACCCCACTAGGACATCACACAAGCGATAAACACCCGATGACACAAAGTGCCACCATGCGGATGAGGATCGCCGTGGAGAGGTCCCAGAAACCGCGTTCAGACATTTGGCCATGATATGGCCTGCCTATATTGCGGCCCCTGGCAAAAGCCAGAGTAGGGCTCCAAATGACAAAAAATTTCGTCCTAAAAAGGACGAAATTGTGTATTGCTACACACACAGTGAAACACACTGGTCCTTGTTCGGCTGGACTTCTTTTTATAGCCCATGCCCTATGACGTTTGTAGTCATGGTATCCACAGCCTTCTGTCTCGTGAACTTTCAGTCAGTTCTGTCAAAGACGATCTGCCCATCCATCCCATGATGTCAGAACTGTCCAGCCATAAGGTCTCGTGTACTTTCAGTCAGTTCTGTCGGAGACGATCTTCCATTTCATGATGTCAAAACTCTCAAACCAATAATGTTTCGTGTACTTCTCTCAATCGGTTCTTTCAAAGGCGAGCCTCCATCTTATGATGTCAAAACTCTCAAACCGATAATGTCTCGTGTACTAATTTCAGTCAGTTCTGTCAGAGACGATCTTCCATCTCATGATGTCAAAACTGTCCAACCACTAATGTCTCGTGTACTTCTTTCAATCAGTTCTGTCAGAGACGATCTTCCATCTCATGATGTCAAAACTCTCAAACCAATAATGTCTCGTGTACTTCTTTCAATCAGTTTTTTTCAGAGGCGATCTCCCATCTTATGATGTCAAAACAGTCCAACCACTAATGTCTCGTGTACTACAGTCAGTTCTGTCAGAGACGATCTTCCATCCATTACGTGATGTCAAAACTAGCCTACGACTTCTGTCTCGGTCTCCCTCTGCATTTTCCCCCCTTCGTCACAATGTCCTCCAGTTGTTTTTCTTTTCGCGACATAACCAAAAATTTAGATCGTTTCCTTCCGATGTGTGCATTCAGGTCTCTTCGTGGGTCAGTTTCTTTTAACGCATCTTCATTACTCTGTTATCTGTCCAGGGTGTTCACATCATTCGTCTATAAAACCACATCTCCACCGCGTCCAAATAAGTTTTTACTAATTATCTAACTATCTATGTTCAGCTAGACGACGAGACTAAAACCTTTGAGCAGTCGGCAGCTTAGCGGCGTAATGGGGACCCATCAAGTCTAAACACACAGACAAACACACGCACACACACACACACACACACACACACACACACATAAACACAGACAAACACACATTTTAAAAAACCTGAGCTTTAGTTATTATTAAACATTCAAGTCTAGACAATAAGCAAGCAAACTGAAAAACACATGACGGAATCGAAAATGTGGTCTCTGAATATTGACAGATAAACAGGCTATCCAAATCGAGAATGATTAAAACCATATTAAACGTTTACGGTATTTTTGGACATGTTATGGAAATGAATAAACTCTAGAACTTGGGGAAAACCTGCTAGATTGATAGGAAAAGAGCGACAGGAAGATAGCTGGATAAATGTAAGGATAGCCTATTCCTGTATAGGAATAGCCAGTGCACTGATCTGATACTTGATTCTGGTCTTTCTGTCCGATAGTCAACAATGATGATAATTATGTGGGATGGTGAACAATGATGGTCATCGTCAGTCATCATATCTTTTACAGAACGTCGCTCTCGCCACATCAGGCATGAACGTCTCGTCTCTAACCAGTTCTCCCGCAACCCTATATCACCGTTCTCTCGAGGCCACCATGACGTTTAACACGGCCAAAATACCCCAGCTTTTGAGACAGGGTGCTATTTATGAGCCAATTCTCCTTGATGTTCAGATCATGTAGGATGTCGGTTTTTTCCTTTTCTTGATACTTTGAAACTATGCGATGATAGTGGATTTAGCATTAACCAGTTTATAGACATTTGATAGCTGCCGTGAGTGATTCTACCATTGTACATGTGACGAGCTTCAACTTAAGGTACCAGTTAATGCGCGTACTTTTCCATGCAGTTTTGTGGCGTTCTGAAGAACCTACTCTTTTTGTCTTCCTCTTTCTCTTTTTTTCACAAACATTGGCAGTTGTTTAAGTATTTTCAAAGCCTTTATTTATGTGGCCTAACATACAAAAGACGAATAACCGAAGGATCGGTATTCAGGCTTTTAGATGTACAGACAGATAGAAAGACACACAGGCAGTCAGTCAGACAGTCATACAGACCAAGAGACAAGTAGGCCAAGTAAGAAAATGAACAGAGCATAATCAGATCAAGAATCTAAAATGTCAATGATAACATTCTCTATTTTATCCGTTTATCTGTGAAACCCTTGAAGCTTTGCCAGGGATGAGCTGAAATTCTTCTTAATCTGTTGATAATAGGTTACATGGGTAGGGCATAGACAGATATATTCCCGTAAACTCACCGGATTGATTGTAAGAGTGCGGTATGCACGTGCCTTCTCCGCCCCTCTACAACACATGCTCACGCCATACCATGGTGACCTCATGCACACGTTATGCTGCTCAAATTATTTGCATTATCTCCCAAACAGAACAATTCCACAGGAACTAAAAGCCACAATGAAGATTTAACACCTAATCTTGAAATGGAGGGTGAAGTTTATTTAGTAATACGGGGAATGCATTCCAAGCTTACCCCATGGAATTCTCTCTTCACTGCGGGATGAGTAAGAGAGTGAGTGTCTGGCAAGTGTATCTTCCCAGCCGCATTTGTCAGTCATCACGACAAACGTCAAGGATACGCCTATTCACGCAGATCTCAGACAGGAGGGGGAATTTTCACAATCTGGCATTGTTCTGTTTTCAGACGTATCGTGAACACATTACTTCTTGTGCAATCAAAAAGAAATTCTACAAAAGTTTTGAAGCCCAGGTTTTACGGTGCAATTTGCAGATAGTCGTCTCTGTAGGGATAATGCCGATAGGGTAAATGTGCTAGAGCATCATGTATTGAGGACCAGTCATGTTAAACTTGTGGCTCACAGGTCGCATGGGGCCCTTTATAAGCACACCTGCGGCCTGCAGGTGCAATAATTGCAATAATTGTATTCAATGTTGTCATGTGTGGTCGTCATGACAACAAAATGTGACCCAGATGGCCTTCGGGAAAGGAAAGGGGGTGGGGGGGGGGGGTGTCATAACTTTGACATCACCATTCTAGATCATGAAGTAATTAGGTTCGCTGCTAAACAATATGATGAACCTCTCCCCCGCCCCCCCCCCCCTCCCTTTTCCTATACTTTTCTAGTTTTCTATGTGGTGGGGAGCATGTCTCAAGGGGTTTGAGCCCTATTTAAGTGTGCAAAAACACTAATAACAATGATTGATATAATTTTTATTACTATTAATTCTATGTGCTGAAAAATATACATAACACTGTATCCGAAATAATTACAAAATGTAAAACAACACTCAAAAAGCGAAAGCCTAAATATGGTTAGGGGCCCATTTAGCCCCTTCGGAATTTTTGAAGGCGGAGGTGTTACAGTTTATCCTAAAATTATTCGGCTATACTCAGAATAACGGCCACATATTTTGGCGGTCAAAAGCACACCCTGACAGGTCCTCATTAGGTCGTGCGTTGTAAACATTCAAAAACTTCAACTCGAAAATAATTAGGAACGGAAAAATAGGGAAATGACGAAATCGACTACTTAGCGATAATTGAGGGCTTTTTAATCTGAAAATAGTCGCACAGAAGTTGCAAATAGTGCCCGAAAATTTGCTCTTTGAAACTCGACTAAATATGATCGGTGCCGCATTAGTAATGCAGTTTTCACCGCCCAGATTATCTCCCGCGCCGCTACGCGCGGTGCGGATAGGGGGCTAAACTAGATGGCTCTGACTCACGAGCAAATAAATTGGAGGAAAGCGCAGGAGATGCGGTAGCTGCTGTTCGTGAGTCCCAGTCGTCTAGTTTAGCCCCTATCCGCTAATACGAACGGCGGGAGATACGCTCGGCGGTGAGTTTAATCGGAAGAACACAATCGCTAACCTGCGTCAGGGCGCGTGGTCTCCCTGCCATGTCGCTATTATCGTGTGTATTGTTCCGTTTCTCGAAATTGTCAACGGACAGTAATCCTAGTTTTGCCACGATGTGTTCGTCGGAGGAAGTCCGCTATTTACATCTGATTGAGGTCCTGTCAGGATGTGTTTTTTGCCGCCATAATATGTGGCCGTTATTCGGAGGATAGCCCATTATTCGGATAGGGGCCTGTAACTCTAAACAAATTCGAGGGACCCGAGACATCAGTTAGGTTTGATCTCTCTCGTAGGCAGAGCTGTAAGAAATGTGATACCTCAAGTGAACATTTAAATAATGCGGACACAAAAAATACATTGCACAATTTATTGTCAGTCATCTTTCGCTGTATCTCGTCATGTGCGTTACTACAGAGTTCAGGTAAGTTGCCTATCCTTTACAGGACGTTGCAGAACCAACCCTAACAGCCCCTGGAAGTTGTGTGGCTTTTCTAGGCAAATTTACGTCCAGTAGTTTGCCATTGTTCTGCACGGTCGGCTTTTTTGATACCACTGTCAAAACCAACGCGAGGCGCATGGTCCTCAGCTGGGATCGAACCCGGCATTACGAAGCGTTCGCATCGACTTAGCCACAGTGCCGACTACTACAGAGTTACATCAACATAAAATGAAGCAAAAAACTGACTGAACATTGCTATAAATAGAATATAACGTTTTACAGTTCCATAATGTCTTAGTTTGTTTTAGGTAATGCGAGATCAAATTTGACATTTTGAATTCTTTTGTGTCTGCTTTACAATATTGCCTTTCTTTACAAGTTTTTGTAATACTGTAATGTCCTAATGTAATTACTTCAGTGCCATGTGTTTTCTTACTGCGTTGTTATATTGTGTGTCTTATTGATTCTGATTGTTGTTTACTAATGAGTGTTTGTCACTCCACGTCTCTTGTTTATTGAAAGCATAATTTCATATGTTTCTATTGTTTAACCCAGTTCAGCCTATTTCATCTAATTGTGCAAACCCTCGAGACTTCAGTGATGTCTGTTGTACAAAATAATCCTGAAAAATCAAATGCAGCCAAGATAAGTAATGTCAGTGTTTCGCAATGGACTTGAACAAGATAAGTAATGTCAGTGTTTCGCAATTGACTTGAACAAGATATGTAATGTCAGTGTTTCGCAATGGACTTGAACAAGATAAGTAATGTCAGTGTTTCGCAATGGACTTAAACAAGATAAAAGAACAAGTCATCAGAAATGTTTGAAACGACAATTCTTCTTCTTCTTCTTCTTCTTCTTCTTCTTCTTCTTCTTCTTCTTCTTCTTCTTCTTCTTCTTCTTCTTCTTCTTCTTCTTCTTCTTCTTCTTCTTCTTCTTCTTCTTCTTTCTTTTTCTTCTTCTTCTTCTTCTTCTTCTTCTCTTCTTCTTCTTCTTCTTCTTCTTCTTCTTCTTCTTCTTCTTCTTCTTCTTCTTCTTCTTCTTCTTCTTCTTCTTCTTCTTCTTCTTCTTCTTCTTCTTCTTCTTCTTCTTCTTCTTCTTCTTCTTCTTCTTCTTCTTCTTCTTCTTCTTCTTCACGTTCACCAGCTTTAAACTCTGGCGGAAAGTTCTGGTTGTTCATCCACTTTTGGACTGCAGTCCTATTCCAGAACCTGATTGTTGAGTGTGCATTCGTTTTACAGATCTGACTCATTTGTATGCAGACTGCTGGTTCCTTGCCTCTCGGGCAGATGCATTCCGACTTCGAAGGAAGCTCCCAATTAGTCGGCTCTTACGACATTATTTTGGGTGGGCAGTTTGTCTATTCTTGTTTTCCCTATAAAAGGTCGCCGGAACACACACGGGGAGGAACAGCGACCAGCACGAGGCAAGCCAAGCACCAGCAACAGTCAGCTAATACCCGTAGATACCATCACAAAGAGATATGGCCCTCACCAGACTAAAAGACCACAAGCAGCACAGCAAGGAAGCAAACAGCCGTAATATCAGGTGTGACTACACACCACAAATAAAAGGAAATCATATAAGACAGCAAAGGAACCTTCCTCGATATAGCAGGCCTCCGGGCGGCTGAAAAAGGATCAAATTTGGAATTGTTATTGGACGAATTGGAATTGGGAATTGGAATTGGACACGGGGAGGAAATTACAATTGAATGGTATAGGAAGATGATATCAGAGAATGATATATGAATAGAAGACCATTATATGTAATAAGAAATTGAAATAGTTGTAAAAGAAAACAAAAATCCTACTACTGTTCTACAAGTTGTATTGTCAGAAAAACAAGTTTGAGAAAAGGGTTGTCTAGGCTAGAGGTTTTCAAACTTTTTTTCGCTGTGGCGCCTTTGTCAGGCAACAACAATTTCGCGGCACACCTACCCTTAAAGCGGTTTGAATATTTAGGAAAAGAAGAAAAAAAAAAAAAAAACAGTGCACATTTAATGTTCAGTTGTCTTTAATGTGATCTTTTTCGACTGTGCCAGATGTGATTTGTGTTGTGAACTGCAGATTCAGAAAATGGCGACCTGCCTGTTGCCAAAGAACTTGTAGTACCTTGTGCGAGTGATTGCATGTGCAACTATTGATCTGTTGTAACTGCTGCATCCATTGACGATGAACTGTATTTCTACTGTCGGACTGGTTGTGTCGACACTTCTGACATAATTTTTTTACGCATAATGAGGGTTATGCTGTTGGATTTTTCTATCACTGCAGTCTGTGTCAATGTTTTTCACAAGAGACAGTGATAGACATTCTGCACGTTTTTTGCTGGCAGAGCAACAGTATCACAATATTCTTACCAACGCTTCGCCAGCAATGTCAGACATGGACACTGTCTTCAGAAAACATAAAGAAAACAGTCATGACAGAAATGAAATGTTTACGCTCTATGCTAGGTTAACACTTTTAATAAAGTATAGCAACAAGAGATATACTGAATAATTGTTCAAGTGGCGTTGACATAACGAGTTGAACTAACATTGTGGGAGCCTTCAGGCTGCACTAAAATGTGTCCAGCTTTAACTATATAAAGTAAAAGAGGGTAGAAAAGATTTATGAACAGTTTCAGAAGATATCATCGAGAATAAAACTAAGAGTACCATGACTGAGAAAAAAATAGAAAACTCTTCTAAGGAAAAAAGAAGGAAAATTGCTAACGTTTTTTTTTTTTTTAACAAATCCGTGAACAAGCTTAATTATGATAAAAACGTTAAAGAAAACTGGGCCAAGTCTGAGATATCTTGTTAGACTAATACAACACACGTTTAGCGATGAAGACAGGTATATGTTGTCGTGACGCTGCGTTTACCTGTTGGTTCTAATGTCAAAATGCCAACTGCAGATCAGAAATGTATTTTGTAGCTTACCTGATGAAATGAGGTTTTTTTTTTTTTAAGAGGAAGATATCTAATTATTGTTTACTCAGCTATGAAGATGTATATCTGAGACAGGCACGCAGTTTTGTAGCTGAGATGGATGGTCGCGACAACTAGCGAGATGATGGTCTGTGATGTGGCTGACTAATGCTTGGGTACGTGGAGCTGTTGTTGGTGGGAGGGAAACGGGGGGGGGGGGGGGGGGGAATTGAGTAGGTTCTTCAAAGTCGAAAAAGAGGGTTGGATAGGTACGTGCATAGAGATATAGACTGCTAGGTGCGGAATGAAAATATGAAAACTCATAGACTTGCAACTACTAAGACTGGAAAGACAGAGGAAAACGACAGAAAAATAGACAAACTGACAGAGCGAGACATGTATAAATAGATAAACAAATTAGACTGATCGTCTCTTTTTTTCCCACTCATTATCTACCCGTAGTGAATAGGCCCTAAGCCAAGTCGCCCTTTCTTTGCTATGTCATGCAGCTCACCTCATGTCCTTCAAGAAACGGTAACTTGACACAGCTCAAACTATGACTAGAAAGCTAAAGGGGTGGAAACGAAAGTGGCTCACACATACAACGGTATGTTTCGACTTAAGTATTTCTCAGCATACAAAACAAAAATTTTGTTACATATTCTTTATAGGAAAATGCAACAACAATGCCAGTAATTATTATTATTTTTTGTGCGGCTGTTGTGTTATTTCTAGGCACATTTTACGTTCTGTAGTTTGCCATTGCTTCCTAAACGGTCAGCTCTGGTTACTACAGTTGAAACCAGAGCAAGACAAATCGTCGGCAGATTGGATCGAACCCCATACTCCGGCGATCGCAATGAGTAAGCAACAGACACCGACATCAACGTACAATACAAGTTAACTTATAAAGGACCCAACTGTTCTCTTTTCTTTTTCTGATGCGACCTTCCTAGCCATTTATGATTTAGATATAGTGTCAGTTTTTAAGAATATTTTAGAGACCAGCCGACCGTATCACGTTGGCGGCGTTTACTTTCAGTGACAATTTTCAATATTTATACACAGTTGGGTTTATCAGGGAGAGCACGTGGATTTTAAATGTACTCGTTTATGTAGAGTCGAATCTATGGCCACCTAGACAACAGGCAAACGTGCTAACCACTGCGGCTCGTACACAGCTTATCACCAATGTGTCATTATAAGACACAAGAGTACAGTTGCTACAAGATAAGAATATTGAATCTCAAGTTTCAAGAAATATCACAGCTGCACGCTTGTGGATAGCATTTTGTTCCTCTGGTTTCAATGCATTTCACAAACATTCAACAACCATAAAAACTTTTAATTTTGTCTAGTAAATTTCGTTTCGTTTTGTTTTCCCACCCAGCTCGAGCGTCCTAACGGTTATCTATTAGGGTAAATTATGTTGTTGTAATGTTAAGTTACCAATCTGGTTCTTTATATTTTCCTGAGTTCTGGAAAAAAGATTGACCAACTATCATTTCAATTCATTTTGCATCAGCCATAAGTCCTATAAAAACACTACACATATTTCTTTTTATTTTTTATTTTTTCGTGTATGTATTTTTAGGACTGTCCATGCTTTCAATGCCAGACATTGACATTCCTAGCAAAACTTAAACGCAAAATTAAAACATGTGAAATGAAATGTATAGAAAAGCAGCAGAAAAAAAAACAAGAAGAGACAAGACTCGCCAATGAAGAACTAAGAGCAATAGCAGGCGTGGTACCGGTGAATAATTTCATAGAACATCAAACAATCAAATTGTTTGGTCATCTTCTCAGAGTGGAACCAAATGAGTCAAGAGCACGAGCATAGGATATGAGAACAGCATGTAATATAAAATTATAATCACAAACAACGCAGCTAGCAGAAGGCAGGAAACCACATCTGACTCCTGTCTGCGACGCTTTATGGCTTAAGCAGTAGAACGAAAGAAGAAGAAGAAGATTACTTCAAAAATCTTCTGATGTGCGCTTTAAGCAAAGACTAAAATATATGCGATGCTTGGGTTATTTCCCATCTTCTTTTTTTCTGGACCAAAGTTCGTACTGGTGAAGTCTTATCTACACCTCCCCGAGGACATGCTAGAAACACATTTCCCTTCAAGTAGGAATGCATTTGCCTGAGAGGCAAGGAACCAACAGTCTGCACACAAATGTGTACTTAAGTCCCGGAATAAGACCAAAGTCAAGAATTTGGCAAATGCCAGGAAGTAATGTTGGAGTCAACTGCCGATATACGCGGAGAAGAAGCTTTGGGAAGTAAATAAATTGCCCGTGAGATTGACCAAGTTAAACATCAAATGCCCGTTGGTTTCAAAATATAAAGCTTGTAGTATGCCATAAATATGTGCCAAATGTAAGGTGTTGTTCGCCCATCACGAGGCATGAAGACTACTTTCATTCAAAGTGATAGCTGGATGAAAGTGACTTGCGCAAGGACTTGGATTTAAGTGAGGAGGAGTTGCGCAACTCGTCGACCTCACACTCTCGCCTGTGTCCATCTTTATCCAAATGGCAGGACAATGTCGAGAGGACTAGAAATGGACCTAGGTGCAGTAGATTACCAAGGCAACTCAATTTTGCTTTTACTGCGTGCGCATATTTCTAATGACTAATTTTTTGTTCACCAGATTTATGAATGAGACATTAAGGGACATTTTAATTTTTTTTTTTTCACTGGCACAGGAACGGTGCAAGTATGGAAAAACCCGATTGCATTGAAGTTAAAACCTTGACTAAGACTAAGACAATGTGTATGTGTGAGTATGCATGCGTATAAATGTATGCTTGAAAATGTGTGAGTGTATACTATTCATCAATGCCATTGGGTTGTTTCGTTCTGGATTCATATCAAGCATTTTGCTGTGAATATAATATGATTTGTAAATAAATTATGTGAAAGATTAGTATTTGGAAGAGCCGAATGTAAGGCGGACTTGCGTGTCCAATTTGTTACCCTATTAAAATAACATTTGTTCGTTCTTTCAGTGTGTCTATCCTGTCACTCTCTGTGTATATGGGGTGTAATTTCCTGAAGATGAACTACTTTTATGGCAAGTCCCAAATTCTATGTAAGTTTGCACTGAACCAACGAATGTTAAGAGCATTGTTATCTTTCGTGTTATTCAGCTAGTTATTTCTATCATCCATTCAAAGTTTGTTTATACTGTGACCTACGGTGAACCGTTATACTGAGTCAGCATATACAACGACACATGGCGCAGTTAGTAAGCCAATGTATAAATACCACAGAAATGAGTTACAATGGAATGTTCAGCTACCATGGACAACCACTATGAGTAATATAGCACAAGTGAAATGGAACAAGATAAAAATAAGAACTGTCACGGTTGGGAACGGAACTGGCCTGGTTGGTTTGATGGCTGCTTTAGACCTGTTCTGACAAAGCTCCAGGGTCTGACGGCATTAGATACAGCGACTTCAAAAGCCTCGAGGAGACAGATAAGAATGAACTGCCTAAGATATTAAACAACACGATGAAAACCGGCATTATCCCCGATGCATGGCTCCATAGCTACCTCAATCCCGTTACTAAGCTAGGGAAAGACCCAACGAGTTACAGAATCATCACAATCCAGAACACTATACGAAAACTCATGGAAAAACACGTGACCAGAACGTTGCCCCAAACATTGGATTCAGATGGTCTATTCCCCGCTACACTAGGTGGTTACCGACCGTCGAGAGATACATGGTGCAAGCTGCAGTATTTGCAGCGACACATACGAGAGTTTCCAGGAGGGAATGGAAACGGCTGCAGCTGCTATTAACTTAGAAGATGCGTACAACAGCGTCCCATACAACATGCTTATCCGACTGCTGTTGGATATACAGACAATAACAGAATGGGTCACCTGTAACACAGCAGTGCTATTCGAAATAACAGTGTCGCTTCGATGTTGTGCTTGGGCATTAAAACCTCAAGGCGTCCTAATGGGTCTGCCCCAGGGTTCGTCATTGTCGCCGGTGCTCTTCAATGTGTACACAGTAGGAGTCAACAAAGCACAAAGCGTAAACCTCGACTGAACAATGTCGTATGCAGATGATATCCTTGTGTAGAAAGAGGCACGTAATTATAACCATGCTGCAACACTAACAAGACAAACTCAGTGAGTGGTGCCAAGAATCTAGAGCACAAGTGAACCAGTCAAAGGCTTCCTTAACTTGGTTTTCTTTAAATAAACACATTGTCAGTACACCAACGCCAGTCGCAAGCATGTGGTGTGGACATCAAGAGAACGGACGCCACGAAATACCTGGGCATGGCATATGCTTGTCATACAAGTGTCACTGGACTATGTCATATTTAGAGCCAGGAAAATGCAGGCATCACTCAAGGTGCTAGCAGCAGCTGCTACTTTTCCTTCTCTATCAAGTGCTTGTATTAATTGTCATTGACTATGATCTGGGCCTCCTCACTGTCAGCAAAATCCAGCTAGAAAGAATGGACCGAGTACAAAATGGACAGAGTACATGAGACTCAAACTCGGCTGCATAAACGACACCTCCTGCAACGCCATGAGATATGTCCTGGGTTTGCCGACGATGGCTAACAGACACAAAGTGCCACAGGTCAAGGCGTATATGAGGGTATCGGCAGACGTTAACTACACACTGGACAAGGCTATACACGACACAAATGGATTGAGTCCCAAAAGAGACCGCTCTTGGATGGCAAAGCTGAATATTTAATCAAGCATGTATGTGACCTAGATAAGGACAGTCACGGAAAATAATGGACTAATACACAAGTAGACCTGAGCAGCATCTCCTAGGTTGTCATCAAACTGGGAAGGTGCTGCAGGGATCAGATTCCTGAGGCCGTAGACACAGAGGTAAGGGTACTGATAGATCAGTATTCACACCCAGAAGATATTATCTACACAGATGGATCCGTGAACCGCGGATCAAGATCAGCATGAGCATACACAGCGCAAAGAATGGAGAAAACAATGCAAGAGGACAGACAGTAGCAGTTACCAGGCATACCACTAGCAAGGGCATCACAGCAGCCACACATGCAGTAATTGTATCAGACTCCGTGAACATGCTTCAGAAGATAGTAACAGGCGGTAGGCGTTCTGAATGGGTAGAAAGCCTTCGAAAGTCACACTTAACCTCCCTCACCTGGATCTACACACCTGATTATGCGAGCGTAAAGGGAAATGAGCGGCCGGACAAACTGGCAAGCAATGCACGAACGCGTCTGGGAAAAAGTATGGACAGAGCAGATATCGTCAACGCTGTACGGACTGGGCTAGTGGATAATGACGAATCTCTGACACCAAACGACTGTGTAACATGGGAGTAAAGCATGGTGAAGTACGTCTATGCCGTCTTCGATGTCGAGATGGGAGTCATTATAACAAACTTGTCATAAGCAAAATTAGTGGAAGTAGCCTGGAGTGGCTGTGCATCGGAGGACTGAGCACTGAGACTGATTTTTATTAGGGCCAAGACAAAAATGCCATCTACGATGGAATATAAAGAGGCACAATTTATCTATATTATTTCAACTTTTCATTGCAGCTCGATAAGCAGACAACAAACAAGCCGCCATTTTGTTGACATAGTCAGAGGTGCATTGTTATGTAATCAGCACGGAGCAAAACGCTAACATTAAATTATTTTTAAGACTCAGAAAAAGTGCCATTGAAACAGTCAAATTGATGCAACAAGTTTATGGGGATAATTATTTATCTTGTGCACACATTCTCAGGTGGTATTCACGATTATAAAGTGGTGTGGAAATGATTACTAATGCACCTAGACCTGGACGTCAAATTTATGTTCGTAATGATGAACTCATTGAAAAGTCATAGAACGGATACAAGAAGATCATTGTTTTACGGTGAGGATGATGGCAGATGGATCAGGTGTTAGCAGAGAGACCATTCATAACATTTTAGTGCAAGATTTTGGCAAGAAAAAAGTTGCTTGCCAGTTTGTACCACATTTGTTGATTGATGCCCAGAAACATCAGCGGGTTGAGTACCCAAGAGACATCATCAAAACCAGAATTTTTGGCCCAAAAACAAGTGTGTGTTCTCAACTGTCACAACCCTGTGAGTACAGACAGTGGCGGAATGGACCACACCGTAGGGTGTACCGAGTTCAGGTGACACCCCAGGGTTGACACAAAGGTCAATGCCGTGATTGGCCTAGTCTGTGCTGTTCACGGTGAAACTATCGCTCAGTGGAGACCAATTGAGGATGACGGGAAAGAGTGAACTCTGTTGCATACAAGTTCGCCACATGATTACCCCATGGGCAGGTGAACGGGTCAAAAGACACGAGGTGAAAGAACACAGGAGGATTGAGTGTACAGCGTTCGGACCGAGAAGACGTGTTAGCGAGTCAGTGAAAGTATGTTAGAGTTAGGATATTTTTTTAGTGACTGCATAGAGTATTTACAGTGATCTGTTAGAATAGGATAGTCTTTTGTGCTGTGTATTTAACTGGTACAAGGAATTGTGTTGTGCCATCATAAGTAACTAGTGTCCAGTTACTTCTGACCAGTTAGATCGTTTAGGTACATGTTCTGTGAGAGAATGTCTAACCTTGTCATACGGACCCTGCACTAGACAGAGGCTATAATATCTTGCTAGGTCAGTGTGTCGATAGGTAAGAGCGTACCAGTGTGGTTTGTGCACCGGAGATTGCCTGTGGAACGTACTGGAGAGCGAGGCGACTGTAAAGCTCGTTCGGCCAGAGGGTTCAAGCAATAAGTGGCCACACAGCGATAAGTTAACTGTCTGTTGTATTAACTGTACTCGCTATAAAGATTGTCATGTGTGCTCTGTGTGCGTTCGGGTTCAGTGTGTGTTAAAGGTTAGTTTGTCTGTCATAGGCCCAGTTACGAGCCACGAAAAATCCAGGTCACCCCGCGGTCTGTGACATCAACCATCCACCGTATTCCCCAGATTTGTCTTCCTGTGAATTTTTTATATTCCCAAAATTAAAGTTACAGTTGAAACGACGCTTCTTTAACGATATTGATTACTTCCAAAGGACCGTAGCATCGACTTTAAGTGCCAAAACAACAGAAGAACTAAAGAGGTCGATCTAGTGTTTCTTAGATCGTGCCTCTTGCTGTATCAACGCACACGGGGCTTACTTTGAATAAAATACAGGTTATATCTCCAACTGTTGATTATTTTAAATTTTATGAAATTAGTCTCTTTACTTAATTGTCGGACCTTGTATTTTCCAGTTTATTGACTAGTTTTCTTGTCTGTTTATCGCTTTGTTGATTATATATAGATCAGGAGGGTACACCAGTCACGGTAAACACTGAAATTGTCTCGTTCAAGTCAGCTTGCATGGGTGAGTGACTAAACTGTTTCCCAAATTACACTCGCAGATAAATAAAAGTAAACGACACTTTTCCAAGCCTTCGGGTGTATTGGGCATATAATACTAGACCTATATGTTTTAGACCAACCGGCACTCGGTGGGTGATGTGGTCAACATCCTCCTGGTCGCCTTAACTTCCCAGGACTTAACCTGGTACACACTTAAGACTGGGTCTACCTGGGGCTAGCAGAAAGACCATCCTTGAATATTTCGATGCTTTAATAAACACATTCTGAAAGTCATAACAGAAGTTATTTTAAAAAGAAGTACGTAGTTATCACTAGACAGTATCGGTGGTTGGGGTCATAGGGGTGACAGAACAAGATGCGGTGTCGTTGGTTGGAGGTTATCTCGTCTGTGACAAAATACGGCTTCTCCTGTGACACTGGCCTTTGTTGTTATTTCTGTCACACAACAGAGGTAAACAAGGTCAACCCTGCAGGATTACCCAAGGATGGTCACAAGACAAAAACTTTAATTCCCCTAACAGTGCCAGCAAGTACAATTTTCAATTCCGTGCTTTTGAACATCGTCAAATTATAAAATGCGACACGGGAAATATTTATATCTTAAACATTATAAAAACAACATGCTAAATGAATCTTGGAAGCTCATAAAAAGAAACTGATTATCCTCATTACCTCAGAATGGGATGTTTGGAACTTACTCCTGATGTGCTGGTTTATGAGCAGTGACTCTTTCACTTCAGGTTGCTGTCTGGGGGAGGGGTGAGGGCACAGTCAGAACATATCAGAACAAATTGACAATCCCCATTTATTGGTCACGTAATGAAAAATTGACAGCTTGGGTACCCTGTGGTAGTGAGATAGTTAACAGAATGAAAAGCCAGATGGCAGTGGCGAGACATGATCAGTTCGCAAGTGTAAGTGTTAGCGGGTAACGATAACACTGGAGAGGGTATCAGGAAATAGGTTTCCTCGTCTTTTGGCTGTTGAGATAATGTGCATGCAGCTAGCATAGAAGTACTGGTAACTGGTAGCTTTCGTTAAAGTTTCTCTGTGAACGGAAGTTGCATGCAGCAAGCGTTCTTTTCGCTATGTTAATACTCTTAACAAGCTTTACTTGCACAGCGAGGTAAAAATCCAGTGGTGTATTTGTATTGCGAAATAAGCAAAGTAATCAAAGAACCCGCTTCCCCGCCTCTATGCTCATTGGGCGCATGGAGCTAAACCTATATTTTATAGACCAATCAGCACTCAGTGGGTGATGTAGTCGACATCACACTGGCCGCTTTTACTTCCCAGGGCTCTACCTGGTACCGATTTCAGGGAGTCAAGGTAGTTTGTAATAAAAGTCTAACTCCGTCAGAACCTAAACCTTTGGATCCACAGGGAAGCGTCTAGCCGCTGCACCACGGCTGCTCTCAATAAATAGTCAACAGTTATAATCACAAGTAAAATAATGTATATCTCTTTTGCAATGTAAAATGTAGGCGTCGATAACTGCTGTTACAAGCTCCACCTACAGCTGCCCTACTGCCGGAAGAAGAAAAAAAAAACATCTTTGGAATCGTTGTAAAGGAGAATAGATGAAAATGATTGAGTTTGCACCTGATTGAAGCTACTAAATATTTCGATTAGCAACACCACATCCTCTTTTTCTTCAACATTCAGATCCCTTTAGGTCTATTGCTGCAGATATCTCCCACCTTCATTCATCTCCCTGGCTGGCCTTCTCTTTCCAGTTGGTGACACCAAGTGTTTGCAGATCTGTCTGGGTATTATCTCTCCATCGTCTGCTTGGTCTGCCTCGTGGTCTGTGACAATGTAACTCCCTTGTGTATAGTTTTTACCTCTTTGTTACTAACACAACACGCATGGCATGGACAATAATAGGTTGCATAACGCCTACAATGTGGACAACTTGGGTGATGAAGAACTAATGTAATGGTACACTTCTCATAACTATGATGTTCCGGGATGGAACTGACCAGGTGTGTTTGTCCGGAAATCTGATCTGAATTTACGAAACAATAAGGTTTTACTTTTTTTATAGATCCTTCTCTGACTTGTCTTGCACTCTTGATTCTGAAACCAGAGACGGTCGAAGGATGGTCGTAGTGCGACGTTCGCATGTGTTGCTGGGGAGTGCGTCTTTGATGTGGTGGAGAAAGAGATTCTCTAGAACATTCTAGATAAAGAAAGTCTGCAAGTTTATATCATGGTCTGAATCTGCCCTCTTGCTACTGAAAATAAACAGCTGCATTGTGTTTCAATGGCACATGTTTTGCAAACGGAAAAAATTTGGTATCATCGTCATCAACTGCCTTATCAACTGGCGTGGGCGATCACCCCTCTCCACAATCTACAATCTGAATACAGTTTGTTTAAATGTATGATTTAAGGTAAAATACTGCGTTAGTTTTTCTTTAACTTATGCCTGTTTGTGTACGGTTTGCCTCCAATAATCGTTGTCTAAACCGACGTACTTTTTAAGGCAGAAAGGCAGAATAGGAAAAAGGTTATAATGGCTCCCTGTACCCGCCGTTGGCCATGTCGAGAAGTTTTGAGGTATCTAACTGTCGCACCAGCTAACTAGCGTCCTCTCAACGAATACCAGCTGTGTTAGCCTACAACCGCATATTCAACACATTCGCGGCTACACTGAATATATAGAAGCTACTCCACGTAGTAGTAGGACAGGCTACTACCCCAGGAGAATCTAGTGTGTTTGTGTGTGTGTGTGTGCGTGCGTGTGTGTGTGTTTGTGTGTGTATGTGTGTGTGTGCGTGCGTGTGTGCGTGCGTGTGTGCGTGCGTGTGTGTGTGTGTATATATGTGTGTGTATATATATATATGTGTGTGTGTGTGTGTGCGTGTGTGTGTGTGTGTGTTTGTGTGTGTATGTGTGTGTGCGTGCGTGTGTGCGTGCGTGTGTGTGTGTATATATATATATATGTGTGTGTGTGTGTGTGTGTGTGTGTGTGTGTACTAAATACACCCTTTTTCTGCGAAGTTATTATAAGTACACATTTTGTTTTTAGTTTCTTCCTTCAAGAATTGTAGTCCGAGGGATTAACATCTAAGAGATAAGAATCAAAAAGGTAGCCATCCGATAAACGTTGGTTTAGCGTATTGCCATTGAGCATAGTTTTTTGGGGGGCACCACAAATAGATTACTAAGGAACCTGTAGTCCAGTGTGATTGGAGGTTGTGGAAAATGTTTAATATCTTTGGTCATTGATTACCAACAATTGTAACGCAATAAAAAACAAATATTAAACGATGACTATCAATTGCTCTTCACTCTTCAGAGACTAAAAGAACTGAGTAAATTGTGGAGTGGGACAGGCATAACTACAAAAATTAGATTTCTAAGAGCATGCATCTTTCACATTGCAACATACGCTGGTGAGACTAGGACACTTACTAAACAACCTGAACAACACATAAATGCCTTTGAATACAAATGGTACAGACAGGTTCTAAGAATATCACAAGTAAACAAGAGAACAAATGCATCCATACTTCAAGAACTGAATATTGAAAATGATTGTCTTTTTAAGACGAAAACGCACAGAAAATATAAATATTTTGGTCACTTTAAACGTTACAAAAATTTGCAGAGAACAGTAATGGAGGGATGTATGCCTGAACAAAGAGGAAGAGAAATGCTACATAAAGAGAAGATAGGTGCACGATGTGGCGGATGATCTCCAGATGGGTGTATCGGACGCCGGAAATCTTGCTTGTGATCCAGAAGTTTTCTGGAGTGTTTTTAAGGAGCAAGGTTCTGAAAAGGACATGCTACTGACTGACTTAGTACAGTGTGAGCGAGTTTTATGTGCTGGGCATATTGACGACTGCATTGCCTTCATTTTCATCAGCAGCAACATCAACATTCAATCACTATTTTTTTTTATCAAGACCTTATCGTCATTATCATGTTCATTATCATTATCATTGTTATCAGCATTATCATTAGCATCACTCGGATTTTTATCATCATCATCATTGCAATGCTGGTTAAACATCATCATCATCATCACCAGCACGTTGATTTTCATTATAAGCCGTTTTAAGCTCAGCGTCATCATTATCATTATCTTCAGTCCGTAGAAGTAGGACAGTAATAAGGCTCATCGCGAATGTTTACCGGTATTTCAAAGTGTTATTATTAAGGTGAACGTGTCACGCGGACTTCTGTTCAATCATGTTACTGGTAACTTCTTTTTCATTAAAAGCACCATTATGGGACATGTTTTTGTTGACATGTGTGAACAGTAGGTGCTCCCAGAACCTAAAGCCTGGAAACAACAAACGAGAAGTAGAGATACTTTCACGCAGATCCAAGTTCCTCTTCAATTCTGTTCGTGATACCTCAAATGAGAGGTTCCAAAATACCTGGGATGGAAGGGGTGGACCAAATTACTAGCCACTTCAAAGCCCAGCTCAAACACTACTAGGTATTTGATATGGGTGAAACGTTAAAAACATTGTGTAGACTGAGAAGACAAGGATCATCAAGCACCTAAAGATATGGTCTCTGCAGCAAATGAGACTGTAATATTCTAGACAGGATTTAAAAGATGTGGCATGGGATTGAATACTGCCTAGACATCACCAGAGTTCCAAATGGGGCCCATATCGGAGTGTACTCAGAGAGGTATAAACTTTTTAACTATTCTAAATATTTTGGGATGCCACTCGATATTATCCATCTGCTGCAGAGACCATATCTTGTATCTGCTAGATACTCCATGTCTTCTCAGTCTGCACATGTTTTTAACGTATCACCCAGATCAAATAGTAGTGTTTGAGCTGGGCTTTGAAGTGGCTAGTACTTTGGTCCACACCTTCCATCCCAGGTATTTTGGAACCTCTCATTTGAATCTGAGCGCCTATGGATGTGTCCGAAGTGCTGTGAAGATATTGTAACTTATAACTCAACTCATAACTCATCCATTAAATAATAGTTTGTAAACAAAGTTTAAAATCCCGGCAATCATTCCGGACGACCATGTACATGTTTACCAAAAGTATAGGACTCGTTACTTCGCTTTGAGAGATTTTCGAAGGTCATGGAGGGGTGTCAGTACGTGAGCTGTCAGAGATCGCGTGATGTGGAAATGCGTGACTGCTCAGGCGAGTCAGCAAAGCACTTGCTGCTACAGCTGTTGCTGCTGATGATGATGCAAAGAGCAGACAAAGAACTTGACCACGAATACATCATTTTAGTTGACCCGCAGGTGCAGCTTTTTAAACACAAGAAATAAAGAGAAAAGCCCACTTGTGGCCATGAATACCCGCCTTATAACCTGCTCACTTTCAAACAGAAAACACGGAAATGTTACGGTCGGAGAAGCTAATATTTAGATGTTAACTTATCTCACATACTACATCTTGGTGACAAATATAAACATTCCTGGGAAGTTCACATTCAGCGGTCTGTCTCAGCATTTCAGCAACATATTCTCATTTTTGACTGCTTATGATACCCTCGTTGATAATGAGAATCTACAGCGACTGTAAGTTTTTCTTATCATCCTAACATTACGTTGAGCTTTCCTGGAAAGTGTTTGTAAGTTCTTTCCTTGATTGAAATGTATTCTGAGAATTTTTTTTGCTGTATTACTTTTCGTTTGTTGTTGTTGTTGTTATCGATCCAGCGGCGCATGAGCTTTCGCCCTTTGGCCCAATGCCATGTAGTGGAATTTGCATGTTTTCACAAGCTGTTCTTTTCCTCCGTACAAGGTGTTCCACTTGTCTGGTCTCGGAGGGAGTAGCGTTCTTCTTGTCTCACTGAGTTTTGGGCACTCAAAGAGATGGTGTTCAACAGTTTCGTAGGGGTAGTTACATAGCTGGCACTCTGGGGAGTGTTGTGGCTGTATTCTGTTTAGGTGTCCATTGAGTGGAGTATGTTGCGTTCTAAGTCTGAAGATGGTGGCCTGGTCCCTTCTTGTTAGATGGTTAATGCTGTCATTAGGATCAGGGCCAGACATATGTCTATAAACCTCTCTTCCAGTGTCTCCCATGGCCCATCTGTTCAACCAAGTCTCTTTGTTTATAGCTCTTATCAGTGTTTTTGCTGTCTGGAGGGTTGTCGCTGTAGGTGGTTGTTCTTGTGTTGCTCCTTTCTTTGCCAATCTGTCAGCTCTGTCATTACCTGGTGTGCCGGAGTGACCTGGAATCCACTGCATCACTATTCTGATGTTGTATGAGGTAATAAGCTGATCGGCATCCAGGATTATCTTGGCTATGTCAGTTCTGCAGCGTTCATTGCCCTCCAGAGCTTGAAGGGCAGACATTGAATCTGTGAAGATGACAATATTTTGGACCTTTGAGGGGTAAACATCCATTACAGTCTTTAGGTGGTATACTGCTGTTTCCAGTGCAATTATTTCAGCTTCATAGTTTGAACAGAATTCCCCGCATGCATCAAAAATCTCTTCAACAGATCCATCGGGATAACCTATGTAGATTCCGTAACCTGCTTTAATGGTAGCTTTAAATGCTGATCCATCAGTATAGACATGTATCCCATTCTTGGGGGTAAGAATCAACGGTCTTTAGTGATGAGTTCATAAGAGCGATTGGGTCGGACTGTTTGGTTTCCTCGCCTACCAATTTAGTTTGGACTTCTGGAGCTTTAAAAGCGAGCATGTGGTGGTAGGTTTTTTGCAACATTCTGAATTCCTTGACGTCTTTCTGGGAGGTGGTATCTGTCCTGAATTTCATTAACACAGTGTAAAAACCGATTTGTGCTTTATTCTTTGTTTGGACTCCCAGTTTTCTACAAGATGTCTATTAGGATGGTTACGATTTTTCCTAACGCATCTTTCATAAATTTCTAAAGTGGCTTTTTTCTCTCCGCAACCCGAGGGGTTCCACATTTGTATGGATTTCACATGCAGCAGTTGGTGTAGACTGCATAGCTCCGCAGATTAATCGGAGGCATTATTTTGTACTCTGTCAAGAGTCTCTAGGTTAGTTTTGGAACAAGTTGTAAGCAGTGAGTTGTTGTACTCTATCACAGAGCGAACATATCCTAGGTATAAGCCCCTCAGAGTTTCCTTGTCTGATCCCATGATGTACCTGCAAGTCTCTTTAATAACTGTAACCGCCTCAATGCCTTATTCCTGATGTTTTCAATATGGTTCTTGAGGCTGAGCTGCGGGTCAAGTGTGACTCCAAGGTATATGGGATGCTCTTCTTTCATCACTTGGTGTTTGTCTAACCTCAGGTTAATATTCTTCCTTGCTACTTGGTGGCTTTTGGTAAAGATTGTGTAGACCGTCTTTGCACAGTTAATCTTGAGTTTCCATCTTTGGCAGTAATCATGCAGTCTTCTAAGGTCTCCATTCAGTCTTTGGGCTCCACTTACTTTTCGTTTAAAGCACAGTGAAGATGAAAATATGTTCTTGAATTTAAAGAAAACGAAAATAATGTCCACAGATAAAATTGGCTGACACCCAAAACTAACAATAAATGATAAAGAAAATGAAAATGTCACAAACTTTGAATATCTAGGCTCTATAATAAACAGCAATGGAGACTGTTTGACAGAAATTAACAGGAGGATGGCCATAGCAATGCAAAGATTGAACAGCCTTGAAAGTTTTTGGTTAAGCACAAGCAAGAAAATCAAAATTAGAATTTTGAGAGCATGCATCTTCCCTGTGGCTACATACAGATGTGAATCGTGGACTATCTCCCAGTCCTTAAGAAAGGGAATATGGGCTTGTGAGCTGAAATACTATAGAAAGATTCTCAGAATATCTTGAACAAAGAAGAGGAGAAATACTGACATCTTGAAAGATCTGCGCATCAAGGAAGATTGGCTAATAAACAGCATCCTGTCTCGGAATGTGAAATATTTTGGTCATATCAAGCGCCACTACGGATTGAAAAAAATATATATTACAGAAGGCACGGTACCAGGAAGGAGGGGCAGGGACCTACCAACACGAAGATGGGCACAGGATATAAATGACTCCTTGAGTGTGAAAATGCATGAGGCAGGACAACTGGCGAGAGACCGAGTTTCTTTCAGGCAGACCGTGATGAGAGCGACGTTCTGCAAACGACCTGCTACGTGATGATGACTTTTCGTTTGAAACCTAAAGAACTCTTTTTACGTCAGAGGCGCATCTGGCTCATGATGCCAGAATAATGTGTACAGGCCAATCGCCCTCTATGAGTGATGTGGTCAACATGACACCGATTGCATTTACTTTCCACGACATCGTCTGCTACCATTTACGGTTGGGTCGATTCTCGACTTGGGGTGAAGTATATGTATATGTGTTCCAGCTTTACCTTTTATACTCATCACTAAACAATGGCGTATGCTAGAGGATGTTTGTAAAAATTAGTCGAAAAAGGTGTGTCTTATCACCACTGTGTCTTATCACCACTGTGTCTTATCATCACTGTGACTTATAACCTCTGTGTCTTATCATCACTGTGTCTTATCATCACTGTGTCTTATCATCACTGTGTCTTATCATCACTGTGTCTTATCATCACTGTGTCTTATCATCACCGTGTCTTATCATCTCTGTGTCTTATCATCTCTGTGTCTTATCATCACTGTGTTTTGTCATCACTGTGTCTTTACATCACTGTGTCTTATCATCACTGTGTTTTGTCACCACTGTGTCTTATCATCACTGTGTTTTGTCATCACTGTGTCTTATCATCACTGTGTCTTATCATCACTGTGTTTTGTCATCACTGTGTCTTATCATCACTGTGTTTTGTCATCACTGTGTCTTATCATTACTGCGTCTTATCATCACTGTGTCTTATCATCACTGTGTCTTATAGCCTATGTTTCTTATCATCACTGTGTTTTGTCATCACTGTGTCTTATCACCAGTACGTGTTATCATAAGTGTCTTGTCACCACTGTGTCGTATCACCACTGTGTCTTATCACCACTGTGTCTTATCACCACTGTGTCTTATCACCACTGTGTCTTATCACCACTGTGTCTTATCACCACTGTGTCTTATCACCACTATGTCGTATCACCACTATGTCGTATCACCACTGTGTCTTATCACCACTGTGTCGTATCACCACTGTGTCTTATCACCACTGTGTCTTATCACCACTGTGTCTTATCACCACTGTGTCTTATCACCACTGTGTCTTATCACCACTGTGTCTTATCACCACTGTGTCTTATCACCACTGTATCTTATCACCACTGTGTCGTATCACCACTGTGTCTTATCACCACTGAGTCTTATCACCACAGTGTCTTATCAAAACTGCGTCTTATCACCACAGTGTCTTATCACCACTGTGTCTTATCACCACTGTGTCTTATCACCACTGTGTCTTATCATCACTGTGTCTTATCATCACTGTTGTTTGTTACCAGCTTAGACAGTGAGGACAGGGATGTCAAACCTAGAAACAAAAATATTAGTAACATCAACGAATTACTCTTTGCTGAAGACTAGGCCTTGACAGTAGATACAGCTATGACATTGCAACATCTCAAATCTCATCACAAGCCAGGGTGGGGCTTCAAATAACGACAAATTGCATCCCACGTGGGGACGACTATTCACTGTGAGGATATTCATTTGTGTAAAGGTTGTGTCGTTGGTATTCAACGTTGTCGGTGGTCGGTTTACGTGTGGAAGTGTAACATACCTCATGTAATAATTTTACCTGTATATAGCCAGCTTGTTGTGACAGTACTTCCATCGAAGACAAACTGCATTTAAGGTGGCAATTGTTGGCTTTGACGACTCTAGCAACTGCCATATGCATTTATTGCGTGCGCATATTTATGGATTTTGCCGGATTTTTTTTTTTTTTTTTT
>CAJHNH020008235.1:157720-278714 GCA_905116865.2 Candidula unifasciata | reverse complement strand
TTACACCCCACGGGAGAAATAAATATATATATATATAACACTGTATGTTTCTAACGCGACGAATTGAAACCGGATCTGCAGGTTAAATTGGAAAAAACTTTTTGCTCCAACAGTCTTTTCGCGATGGATTTAAAAGAAAAATTTTAATTCGGGGCCAAAGTCCCACTTTTGGGGAAAACTTTTTGAGAGGAAAATATGTAATTAAGGGTTTTTCTGCCTCGGGAAGGGATGTTGATGTTTGTAAAAAGACGGGCTCAAAATGGTGTTCCCCTTGCCTTCAGCCTTTTCGGTTGCAGGGCCGTCCTACTTCGGGGGTGTCACCCTTAGGACCACCGGGCCCAGGGACGCATTTTACCGGATGGAAGAACGCTTCTGAGTCCCCGGGATAGCCCCCTTTGTATATTTTCTCCTGGTAATGACGATATGTTGGGAAATACGCTAACATATATATTATTTAACTGATACATGACAAGCTGGATGTTGTAAGTGTCATTTATGAACGAGTAAGACAGAAATATATAATTGCAATCTGAAGAGATGGGTGCAGAGATGAAATAGAATCTTACTGTTACTGGTAGCATCCTAATTGGAGCTCTGTGCGTGCTGCTGAAGATGAGTACGAAGCGCTTATGGGAAGTCCCGATTGCTATGATGTCGCTTCTAAACGCATACCTCAATATTGCTATTACCCTGGTGTTAGATCATCAACTTGTCACAGCAAGAGCTGACACCAATAATAGCAGCTTGGCTTACCAGCTACAAATGTCACAACAATTTACAGGGTCTTGATACGGATGTGTTGTATGTTTTGTGACCCATAGTCACACATGAATTCTTCAACTTTACCCTTTGATTGCTGGATGGTGACATGTTTTCCAGACACACGTCCTGTGTGTTTACATTAGTGTTCGACTGCGTGCACTGAAATAACAGAGCTGATTGTTGCGAATAATGTGGCAGACAGTGAGCTGTTTTTTTTTTTTTTTCCAAATCAGGGGGAATCCTAGTAACCTAGATAACAGACGCTCACTTGCGGGACCAAATGCTCGAGTTCGAATCTTCAAAGAAGTTATTAAAGAAAATGAGTATCAGGTAGTGTCCTGGAAAGTAAAGGCGGCGCCTGATGATGTTGACCTCATGAGCCAATCGCCGTGTCAGGGTTACCAGTCTGCTATCATCAAAGTGAAAATAAGTGTGGACAATTATTATATAAAAGCAAGGCAGTAAACCATTGACTGACGCCACTTATCTGTTCGCACTTCGGAGTCACTGCATTCATCTAGTTCATGATTACTTGGACAGGCTGCCCACCCGGGGATGTTCTATCAGATGATTGATGTGGTAAAATTAGGCAACTCAGTTGCCAATCACTTGAGCCCAAACAAGCTCCTGGAGAGGGTATTCTGGCACACAGATTGTTACTGGAAGCCCTGAACAACTGCTGGACAGAAGAAGATGAAGGTGCATCATCCATGATAATGTCTGTTGACAAGCTGTAAGATTGCTATCTGTTGGATGACACTGGTGGCCCGTAAGCTGATGCCAACAACTGGCTTACACCTTGATGGCATCCATGTTGGTGGTTATGTGGACTGCTGATTGACTGCCTGCCTTCCAAGGAGATATCATCCCAAGCTTAGGATCCCTCCAGGTGATAAACTGGTACTTTGTTCTAGATAGAATTAAGCACATAACTAGAACACTTCTGATCTGCATGGAAGCCCGGCTGAGAATGAGAGACGCTTGGCCAGTGTTGCCACTTTTCTTTGACAAAAAAGATCCAAAACGGGGTTAAAAAATATCTAAAAAGATCTAAATTTGCGTGGAAAATATTTAAAAAAAATATCCAAATGAAAAGAGTCACAAATTACAAAACTATTGAAATGACTTACCCTATAGACACATGTCCTCATCTTCACTGATGTCTGCTTCACAAGATCCACAGGATAAACTTAGCTTGGATGATGAAGTTGAAGCTTCAGATCCCAAATTACTCTGGTATGCTTTAGCTGTTCCAATTTCTTTTAATACACAATCAGGGAGCTGATAAGTGGAACAGCATTTTCCTACTCTCATCAGGCCAAACTTTATTGTCAAGATAGCATTTAAGAGGTCTAATTTCATCCTGTTTCTTAGGTTAGATTTGATGTAATTCATAGCACTGAAAACTCTTTCTACGTCAGCATTTGAGTGGGGTAGTATCATGGCAGACATGGCACATTCAAAGAGTTTACAGAATGGACTGTTTGATGAGGCATCTTTAAATTGTCTCACTTCACTCCAAAACGCTTCAGTTTCTGTTTTGTTTGTCCATTCAACTAAGTTTATTTTGGTTAACTGATATTCTGCTTCCGCGACACTATTGTCAGTAGCCCCTAAAAATTTCATAACTTTACAATATTTAGGTATGTCCTTTACTGGCTGAAGTATGTTGCTCACAGAAAAGAGTGAAATATGTTTCAATACATCTAGATTTTCAGGAGGTCTCTGCTTTAGTTGCTTGAACAATGAGATGAGGAAATCTTGACAGCGTTTTCTTAAGCTAAGCTGTTCTCTCTGTTAACATTCTCTGTTAACATCAATTTTTTGATTCAATTTGATATCCAAGGTATGGCTTATCAAATAGCTCTCTATGCAAGTGCAAGTGAGCAACAAATCAACTTTTTGATTCAATTTGATATCCAAGGTATGGCTTTAGGAGCCAAATAGCTCTCTTTGCAAGTGAGCAAATCAGTTGGCAACATCAGTCTTTTACCAACTGAGTAAAATAGCAAAGTGAGATCGTCAAGTAATTTAACTTTATCAACATGTTTGGATTCGAACAGTTTATTAACTTTTTGCACTTCCATTAGAATAGATTGTAAAAAGAGAAGGAATGCCAAATTTTTTTCATCACTGTACATTCCAAATAGTATCTCAGCTGTGTAGCACTTTTCACTTTGTCTTGTTATTTCAAAGTGTGTCTTTAACTCCAACCATTGGTTCACAATTCTTTCAACAGCTGGTTGTATTGATAACCACCTGGTTTTGCAATCTGACAGAATTTTCAGTGGTGTGGAACCATTATTTAAGGCTGAATACAATGCATTGTATTGCTGTTGTCTGACAAATGATTTTGAAAACCAGTTATGTGTTTCAGCAATAAGGTATTCCAAATTCCTTGGTAAACATTCAGATGAAGCATGTGATAATGCTAGCTGCAATGAATGACACATGCATTTTATAAGTATTAACGATGGGATAGCTTCCTTCAACTTGGCATAAACGCCATTGTTTATACCAACCATCACTGAGGCATTATCGGTACCAATTGCAACCAAATTTGTCAAGTCTAACTGTTTGCTGATTAAAAGGTTCTTCAGTTCTTGAACTATATTTTCTGCATCACACTTTTCCAATTGAACTAGTCCAAGATATGTAGAAACTACTTTGTCTGTATTGTTGCTGTAATATATAATACACACACCAAGCACTTTCAGTACCGAAAAATCATTTGATTCGTCTAATAATAAACTATTTTTATTTGTAGAAATATCACTGATCAAATCTTTTTCGAAGTGAGAAAATAAAGTATTTCTTATAATATGTGTACACTTGCTGCGATGCATTTTCACATCATCCATAACTTTACTGTCAGAAATAGTGTTTTTAAAGAAATCAATAAAATGGTCACAGTTTGAAATTGCATAATGGCAACTTAAAAACATTGCGACCGACCCTTCAACTTTTGATGATTCATTTATCAGTGTAGTTCTGAAAACAGATGTCAGCGGTGTAATATCTTTGAATGGAACTGCAGTTTTATGCTTGTTAGTCTCTGCATGCTTCTTTAAGTCTTGTATTTTCGCTTTAATTTCACACTTGCAGTACTTACAACGAGCCTTGGTTATATCCCCAGGAACTGCCATCACCCAGTCTTTAATTTTGTCATCATGCAACCACTCTTTCCGAAATTTTTGCTCATACATTACTGTTGGCATGTTGAAAAGTTGTTTCAAAGTGAAAGCCACACAAGAAGGTGAGCAATTATTTTTTTTAAATCACATGAAAAAGAAACACAGAGTGAGCATCACAGCTATACTTCACAACACAGTGAGGATACGGTTGAAACAAAGTTAGTATGATTTACGCGCGATTTCGATTAATCAGCACCGGAATTGTCAGATATTTGAGTGTTGACCCCAGTGAGAGTTCAAAGTTTCAGTAATGGCAGTTGTCACAAGGTACGTGCCAGAACAAAACAAAAATATTGTAGTAAATATTTTACTCAATATTTATTAAAATGACACTAAAAGAAAAAAAAAAAATCTATAAAATATCTAACTCCATATGAAAAGAATCTAGAAAAATATTTAGTATCTAAACGTCAAAAACAGGATCTAAACGCAATGAAAAAGATCTAAATTTGGATACAAAAGATCCAAAGTGGCAACACTGCGCTTGGCGTCACTTTCAAAGAAAGTAGCCCCCTAGAACAATACGCAGTGGAGTGAATAGTCTTCTCGGATTAAGAATATTTACACAGAGAATCTCTACCCTACAACTGTAAGTTTGAAAATGTAGACGTTTCAAAAGACCTAGAACATATAGAAATATCTATTTCGTCAGATAAAGGTATAAATAGACATGATGGACTATATACCCACCGGATGGGTCTATATTTGAATGTGACCTGCCCGCTAGGAGCGCCAGCGTCACGAATAATCTAAAGTGTAGGGGTGGCTTTGGTCATTCCACGACACTTCACAATGGCGCTTTTTTGAGTTTTAAACATAATTTAATGTTAGCTCTTTTTTGTGTGTGCTCCATGCTGATTACGTAACCATGCACCTCTGACTATGTTAACAAAATCGCTGCTTATTTGTTGTCTGCTTATCAGGCGGCGATGAAAAGTTGTCAGATCATAGACGAAGGTTGAATCTTTGGATTCTTTGCTTTGATTCATAGATGGTATTTTTGTCTTGGGCATAATAAAATCAGTCTCATTACTTAATTGTCGGACATTGTATAAGTGCACTTCGCCAATAGAGTGGTATTCGTTAACAAGTATGTTATGTTGTCACAATATATTGGGCATTCCCATATGTGTCCAGTCATCCGATGCAGCTACTTCTAGGTACTTTTACTAATTGTTTCCATGAGACGTTAGTTAGAAGGTCTCCCATGTCGGCCTCGAAGGCGGCATAGACGTGCTTCGCCATGCTTTTCTATTATGTCACGCAATCGGTTAACATGTAACATTGATTGGCCTATTATAGTCATGGGGGTGTCTCGGGTGAAGCACTAGTACACAAAACCCACCATCTTGCTCTATCTTCCGTTTGTTGAACAAGTGCATAATATATTTTTTTTTTAATTAATCATACTGTAATCACATATGTAGATGTGATATCACAGCAGCTTGGTCTGAAAGTCTATAAAGGAAAGACAAAGATAATGAGAATAAATCAGACAAATAGTAATGTGGTTTTCCTTAATGGCACCCCACTCCAAGACTTGGAGTCGTACACCTATTTGGGCAGTAATGTAGATAAAGATGGGGGAACTGATAGAGATATTTAAATGATAATACAAAAGGCAAGAGCTTTCATAGGGAATTTGTGGAGGTTAAAAGAAATTAAAAGAAATACTAAACTAAACATTTTAAATTCTAATTAATTCTAATGTCCACATACAAGTCGATAATATGAAAATTAAACGAACGGAAACGTATATGTACTTGGGTGCAAACTTCAACTGCTCCAACATGCTGAGAGAAGAAATACAATCTAGAATACAATCTGGAAATAAAGTATACCATGCCCTTCAACATCTGCTAAAGTCAAAGTGTCTGTCTCACAACATCAAGATAAAAATATATAAAACGTTGATTAGACCAGTCGTGTTATATAGCTCTGAAACTTGGAGCACAACTTAGAGAGTCTTTGGACCCATCAATGATGTAAACAGCGGTGAATGGAGAGTGAGAAGCAACAAAAAAATTCATAATCTGTATAAATCACCACTGTTCACTGGCATCATGAGAGGTAATAGACTGAAATGGTTTGGGCTTACTGAAAGTATGTCGGGTGACAGAGAAGTCAAAACTGTATACACCAGGAAGATGAATGGTCGTAGACCACGAGGCAGACCAAGAAGACGATGGAGAGATAATGTCCAGACAGACCTGCAAACACTTGGTGTTACCAACTAGAAAGAGAAGGCCAACCAGAGAGACGAATTGAGGCGGATGATATCTGCAGCAGTGAACCTCAAGGGCTCGGAATGCTGAAGAAGAAGAAGAAGAAGAAAAAGAAGGCGAACAATAACTTGTTGAAATTACCACGGTTAGAACTGGTACATACAGTTCTTATTCTGTATTTCCTCTTTTACTGGTTCAGGGTCGAGGGAGATGCAAGATTCTATATTTGCTCTTCTGGCTGCCTAAACTAGAGACTCATCATGCTGTTATAGTTTCCCGGATCTTATCTTTCCATATAATTCCTGGTATACCTCTTGCTCTACATCATTCTCTTCTTTTGGTGTATGAATGGTATGGTATGGCATTTTATACACTACTTGGTAATATTTCCAGTTTGTCACCAGTATGTAAAAGCAATTATTAACAATGCAATATTGAAATCATACTTTCCCCAGCAGGGGTTTCGGGACCCCATTGTGGGGGAAAACAAGAATAGATTCTCTGCCCAAACCGACCCACCCACCCACCCACCCCACACACACACACACACACACACACGCACGCGCGCACGCACGCACGCACACACACAAATACGTCGTAAGAGTCGATTAATTGGTAGCTTTCTCCGAAGTGCATCTGCCTGAGCAGCAAGGAACAACCAACTGCACACAAATAAGCCAATAAAACATGCACAACTCAAGTCCAAATGGATTAACAACTAGAACTTTCCGCAGGAGCTAACAGACAGTGAACAAAGAAGAAGAAGGAAAAAAAAATCATGTTTTCCATATTAAACTGTTCTTGCTTCATTTTCACTTTCCGACCATAATTTCTTGAAGGTACCCACAAACATGACTTAATCTCCTGCATTCAAGAATAGTCTAACAGCTGGGGTACCACTGTTTTATTGACAAATAAACGAGAAGGTTCTTTTTGTTCTCCATTGTTGTAGAAGTTCTAGCTTTTAAGCTTTATGAATGTCTGCGATAAGACTAGCGGGGATAACAAACGCCTGCAAGTTGAAAATCTAAAGCATAATAATTTTTTTTTTTTTTAAAGTAAAGATCCCTTTTCACGCCTTTCGGCGCATCGGGCATATGATTTAGTCCTCTCCATTTCTTGATGTTGTCATTCCTGATTCTTCTTTGTCCCTCTCCTCTTTACCCACACCTTACCCCTCCTTCCCCGATCCCCCACAATGTTCCTCGACGTACTGTCTTAGCAATCGAATCATGTCTCACTACCTGCCAGACCAGACTAGCTTGCCACGTTTCACCACTGCCAAAAGAGACCCCTGATAGTCTGGAAATGTATTAATTTTGTTTCTTACATATTTGATAGTTATGTGTACTGGTTAACTGTTGTATGTTTGAACTCATTGTTCTCTGTTTTCCAACTGTTCGAGTGTTGTATATGCTCCATTGTTGCGTCTGCTTCTCTGAACTATGTCTGCACTCTCATTGTGTTAATCCAAAAATGGTGAAACTATGGGGGTGACTGCAGTCAAGCTAATACAATGAATTCCAGAGGAATGGATCTCATTGTGTTAAACGTGCTGAAGTGTATGTGGATCGACTTCACAGTATCTAATATTATATGATTATCTGTATATATGAGCATTTAAGCAAATTTATGCATGTACCTGTAAGTATAAGTGTGTGTGTGTGTGTGTGTGTGTGTGTGTGTGTGTGTGTACATGTACATGTATGGGTGCGTTTATGCATGTTGTGCGTGTACGTAATGAATGTTTATATGTATATATGTATGTATGTCTATATATACACACGTATATATATATATTTATATTTATATTTATATATATATATATATATATATACATATATATACACACAAACATGGGTTGTGTGTGTTTATGCGTGGGTGTAAGTGCTATAAATGTGTGTATGTATGTGTATGCATGTTTGAAAGTGTGTGTATGTATGAACGTGTGTAGGTGTGATAAGTAAGGCACATGGGATATGTATGATTGTGTGTGTGTGTGTCTGTCTATCTGTGTATGTGTATGAATCTGTGTACATGTGTATGTTTTAGTGTGTATGTAGTGCTGTGAGTATATATGTATGAAGTTGTGTATCTAAGAGCGATACGTATATCTGAGTGTGTCTGTATATCTGTGAGTGTTTATGTAAATTACTGTCATTGTATGTACGCATACGTATGGACGCGTGTGTCAATTGTGAGTGTGTCAGAGAATGAGTGTAAGTGTGTGCGTGTGTACATGTATGTATATTTCAATGTACGTATTTGCATTTCATGCCTTTATGTGTTTTACCTTACATAAATAATGTGCATTTTGCTACATGACAATAACATGCTAAGCAGATTCTTTTTCCTAAAGAAATACAATTGATATGCGAGTGATGCGTGTCTCGAATGACCGAATGTAATACGGGCCGCGTGCCTGTTTGTCACTCTTGAAAAATTAGGTTCTGTTTTGTTTTTTCGGTCCGTCTCTCCAAAATGTTAAACAAAGAAAGTGATTCCGTACCTACAGAAACTACCTCAAGGATCCTTCCGTGCATTTGCACTTGCGATCCGAAAGACGTAGTCCGAATTAAAACTCCAATCTTCAGGGGGCAAGGCAAACGGTTTAACCAACATGGCTACGTAGATCCTCAGTGCACTAGTTTCAACAAATATTAAAAGGGTCACACTCATAAACCGGAAACGCTGACATTCCATATTAGTTTTATAGTTAACATGCCCCCCACTGAAACTATGTGATCATGGAAACTTTAGAACACGCTATATTATTTAAGGTACTATGAATTGGCACGGACAATATTACATCTATAGCATTGTTAAATATAAACATTCGAGTTCGAGTTTCACCGGACGGTTTCTCATTGCTGTCGTTACACGTTTCATCAGCTAATTAATGGGCCAGGTGTTTCCAGTGTCCTTACATCTCTGTGCACCTGGTCTACCTGTTGGTAACCTCACCTTCCTCGTGTGACATTCCTTAATTATTCATTGTCTAAATCAAGGTTAAAATATGTAACAGTGACCCAACTTGTGGGGTCTAAAATTAGAAGGAAACTCGGGAGAACTATGAGACCTCAAGGGTTTGGCTAATTTAGTGTTTCTTTAGTGCATGTTCAGGGCTCGGTTATAAAGTTATTGTTTATCACTATTCCTTTTCTTTGCGTGCTAACAGCTCTCATTAATTCTTTTAATAACGTCAAGAATGACCCTGGTATTTTGAAAAATCGGCATCATGAGTTTTTGTTTCTAGGAAAGATAGTTGTGTATCATTACAGCACCCTAGGGAGCAGCGTGGTCTTGAGGCACGGTGTCAGCCTCGAGTGTTAGAGGTTCCAGGTTTAATCCCCGGTAAGGGCTGGGATTGTTTTTATGTTGACTCGGTCTTCTAATAATTCCCGCTGGTCTCTGGGTAGTGAGGTCGGACGCTCGTGTGCATTGATGCACACGTAGAAAATCCCCTGGCAGTTAAAAATCGAAAAAATATGGAGTTAAAAATCTACCTAAACTATTTTAGGATCCTCGCCGGTGCTACAGAGCTTGTGCACTATATTGAGCCTCTGTGGACTCAGACTTAAGTTAAAAGAAGAACGCAGCACTTATGGGTGCCGTAATGTTGATAGGTTGTTTAAAAGAAAACAGCACCCTGCAAAATTAACTCTGTATTTGTTTAGTAGCTGTTTGTGGTTTCACCACCAGGACATCACACAAACACACAGTGACATAAAGTGCCACCATGCGGATGAGGATTACCTGTGGAGAGGTCCTAGAAACCCCTTTCAGCCGTTAGGCCATATCTATTTCTAGGCCTGTATATATTTCCCTGCTTTACTCAGGGCCCCCGACAGAAGCCAGGGTGGGGCTTCAAATAACAAAACATTTCATCCCACACGGGGGCAACTTTTTACAATATTCCCTTAATGGTAGAATGGCATTATAAATGAACTGCATCTGGCATCATTTTTTGGTAACTGCTTTTTATCAATAGGAAATCATGTCCTTTTCTTTTAATTCACCCCATCGGGGGTGCTCTGAGATGTTGTAGGGAACGTTCAATATTATAGGTTGGGGCGGGGGAGGGGTGTAAGGATTAGTGTTAGTTGGTGTTCATATAACACCCTCACACCACTATAATATTATACTTTTAGTGTTAGTCTGCTTTTATTTCATACCCTGACAACCATATCATTGGACTTTTAGTGATAGTTGGTGTTCACTTCACAACGATACACCACTATAATATTGGATTTTTAGTGATAGTTGGTGTTCACTTCACAACGTAACACCACTATAATATTGGACTTTTAGTGATAGTTGGTGTTCACTTCACAACGAAACACCACTATAATATTGGACTTTTAGTCTTAGTCTGTGTTTATTTCATACCCTGACAACCATAATATTGGACTTTAAGTGATAGTTGGTGTTCACTTCACAACGAAACACCACCATAATATTGGACTTTTAGTGATAGTTGGTGTTCACTTCACAACGAAACACCACTATAATATTGGACTTTTAGTGATAGTTGGTGTTCATTTTACAACGAAACACCACTATAATATTGGACTTTTAGTGATAGTTGGTGTTCACTTCACAACGAAACACCACTATAATATTGGACTTTTAGTCTTAGTCTGTGTTTATTTCATACCCTGACAACCATATCATTGGACTTTAAGTGATAGTTGGTGTTCACTTCACAACGAAACACCACCATAATATTGGACTTTTAGTGATAGTTGGTGTTCACTTCACAACGAAACACCACTATAATATTGGACTTTTAGTGATAGTTGGTGTTCACTTCACAACGAAACACAAATATAATATTGGACATTTAGTGATAGTTGGTGTTCATTTCACAACGAAACACCGCTATAATATTGGACTTTTAGTCATAGTCTGTGTTTATTTCATACCCTGACAACCATATTATTGGACTTTTAGTGATAGTTGGTGTTCACTTCACAACGAAACACCACTATAATATTGGACTTTTAGTGATAGTTGGTGTTCACTTCACAACGAAACACCACTATAATATTGGACTTTTAGTGATAGTTGGTGTTCATTTCACAACGAAACACCACTATAATATTGGACTTTTAGTGATAGTTGGTGTTCACTTCACAACGAAACACCACTATAATATTGGACTTTTAGTGATAGTTGGTGTTCACTTCACAACGAAACGCCGCTATAATATTGGACTTTTAGTGATAGTTGGTGTTCACTTCACAACGAAACGCCGCTATAATATTGGACTTTTAGTGATAGTTGGTGTTCACTTCACAACGAAACACCACTATAATATTCGTATTCGTATTCGGCCGAATAGTTGGTCCCACTATTCGTATTTGGATGAATAGTGAAAATCACTATTCGGTACAGTCCTAATATATATATATATATATATATATATATATATATATATATATATATATGTATATATATATATATATATATATATATATATATATATAGAGAGAGAGAGAGAGAGAGAGAGAGAGAGAGAGAGAGCGTGAAAGAGAGAGAGAGAGAGAGAGAGAGAGAGAGAGAGAGGGGAGAAATGGGGAGGAGAAAGGCTGAGCAAACTTTATTTTCAAGGGGTCACAGAGAGACGGAGAAAGAGACAAGAAGAGAGAGAGAGAGAGAGAGAGAGAGAGAGAGAGAGAGAGAGAGAGAGAGAGAAAGAAAGAGAGAGAGAGTTAAAAATTCAAATCAATATATACTGACAAAGAACAGTCCTCAAGGACCTAACCCTGTCAACAGTCATAAATAAGAACAGCTGAAAATAAAAACAATTACCACCAAAAATTAGACAAAGACAGTAAACCTATACATTCTACAGTTGGACGCAGTGGGGAAAAAAAGAAACCCGAAGACAAAGGTGGATGAGAGAGGTCAAATGCTGCTGAACTGGGTGCTGCTCATGCATGTAAGACGGGCCAGATATAGGACGGGCCTGTGTGCCCAGTTTGTAACCTTTTAAAATAAAGTTTATTCGTTCGTTCGTATCTATCTATCTATCTATCTATCTATCTATCTATCTATCTATCTATCTATCTATCTATCTATCTATCTATCTATCTATCTATCTATCTATCTATCTATCTATCTATCTATCTATCTATCTATCTATCTATCTAGTCTGTCTGTTTGTCTGTCTGTCTGTCTGTCTGTCTGTCTGTCTGTCTGTCTGTCTGTCTGTCTGTCTGTCTGTCTGTCTGTCTGTCTGTCTGTCTGTCTGTCTGTCTGTCTGTCTGTCTGTCTGTCTGTCTGTCTGTCTGTCTGTCTGTCTGTCTGTCTGTCTGTGTCTGCAAGAAGCTGTCAGAGGCCTATCTCATTCAAATTACTTCTTCTGCTTCTTTTGCATTCTGCCTCTCAATGGAGCATAGGCCGTCAACCACTACATTGGTAACTACTGCATCATTATAAGTTCGGCGACTACTCCTGGTCAAAGAGCAGGGGTGTGGTCAGAGGCACTCATAAAACACGTTTCTTGTGTTTCTGTTGCACTGATCTCTGCCACATAACGTAAACAATTATTGTTCTCATTTACCGAAACACAAAACCCACAACACCAATAAAATTACCCTTGATAATTGCTGGCATTCCTGCTTTAATCGTGTAGTTAGTTATAATTTATGGGTGGGGTGAGGGGGTAAGGAGGCTCCTATAACAGTATTTAGTTGTAAAACAGTCAAGCAGTTTCCAAACGGCGTCATGTCAATTTCTAGGTGTTATTTGCAAAGGGGTAGTAAATGTTTTTATATCACACATTCCTGGCTAAATGTTGTGTTTAGTGCTTTTTTTTTTTTTCAATAGAAGAAAAAAGGCGCCGACACTAAAAATATGGATATACTCACCACCGAGCGGCTAGACGCTCGCCGCGGATCGGAAGGCCGTGGGTTCGCTACCTGGCGGAGCCGGACATTTTTAAAAAATGACCTTAGCTCCCAAGTCGAGCCAGACTTGAGTGGGTACCGGGTGCAGTCCCGGGAAGTAGAGGTGGCCGGTGTGCTGCTGACCACATCACCCATCTTGTGCTGATTGGTCTATAAAATAAAGGTCTAGCCCTATATGCCCTATACGCCTAAAGGCGTGGAAAAGAGTTCTTTATTTTACTTACTTACTAACCACCACAATGTATTTGTTGTAGTACTACTAGTAGCACAAAGGTAGGCAGTTGGGGGAGGGGGGGGGGGCGTTCTTATAGACGCTAGAGGCGCATTAAGGCTATGCCAATATTTTGAAGTACCAGTGGTGGGTAATGTGTTCAGTGTCACACCGGCCGCTTGTATTTCCTAGGACTACTCTGGTACCCAGTTAAGACTGGGTTGACCTGGACGCCACGGTCATGTTTGAGTACCACGATGTACGCATTAGAAAATGGTTCAGGTACTCTGTACCATTGAGCGCATTTCAAACTGTAACACCCCAGTAATATTGGACTTTCCCGGGAAGTCAAGGGAGTCAAAGTGCGGATCGGTTAAACGCTCGCCGCGGATCGGAAGGTCGTGGGTTCGCTCCCGGCGGACCCGAATTTTTGTCAGAACTGACCTTGGCTCCTAGGTCGACCCAACCTTGAGTGGGTACCGGGTGCAGTCCCGGAAAGTAAAGGCGACCGGCGTGATGCTGACCACATCACCCATCTTGTGCCGATTGGCCTATAAAATATAAAATATAGGTCTAGCCCTATATGCCCTATACTATTTAAGCCAGTGGAAAAGGGTCCTTTACTTTTTTTTTCTTTTACTTTTTCCGCGGATTCCGGTGTTTCTTATGTTTAGGTCAACTATAATGAAAGAACCTGAACAGACACTAGTTGCAGCTGCCGGCGATGTTATCAATAACTTTAGAACTCCCACAATCGTTCGGCTTCATAGTTTTCAATGTGAGAAAATGGAATCTATTCTTCCGAACAGGCTCACTACTCAGACTTCATACGCAGAAACGGTTGTCATCCCTGACTAAGGGTTGCTTCAAAATTGTTGTGGGTGCTGTTTCATTCCTCGAATCCAACACTGAAATATGTCTGCTTCATCACTTGTATCCCTCTATTTTTGAAATGTATTGTGTACTTATGGAAGTAAAAGAATTAAATTATAATTAACTTATCACCCCACTGCTTGATTTGTCTTTCTCCCCCCCCCCCCCCCCCCTTTAAAAAAAATTCCAAATCACATATAAATTGTAATTTGTCTTTGGGGACAAAGTGTTTGTTTTTTGTCTAACTTTTCCGTATAAGGAAATAGTTGGCTCCGGTATCTCTCTCCCCTGTTCCTTTTTGGCTGTGTAAAAGAAGACATGGTGGGGGGGGGGGGGGCAGACAGACAGAGCCAGAGAGAAAGAGAGAGTGAAATTGAGAGAGAGAGAGAGAGAGAGAGAGAGAGAGAGAGAGAGAGAGAGAGAGAGAGAGAGAGAGAGAGAGAGAGAGAGAGAGAGAGATGGCTCACAATACTTTATTCTTTTCAGTTACAGTCCAACAGGTGACGGTCGCCGCACTGACACCTCTGGTAAACAATTTTTGTGGTGAGTAGGGTCATCTGGAGAAGGTATTAGTCATGCGATGTTTGCACATTCTCAGGAAACCACGTCTGATCGGCCTAGCGACTGGTTAAGGAATATGTAAAGCTACAGGTGAGAGGATCGACTTTATCGCACGGATTTTATTCCATGTGGCTCAGTCTCTCTCTACAGAACAGCTAGCTGCCCTCCAAGAGCGTCTCACACAGCACGAACTCCGTAGCTTCGGGGACGACCCCGTTAAATTTGTACTGTCAGTCTTGAAACCAACCCGCGATCTTCAGACATTCTCTTAAAGTTCTGAGAGATGTTTAACACTAAGGGCCAAAAAAGGCTTTTTTTTTCTAATCAGGTTTCGACTGGCACTGTTAACATACAGACTCTTCGTTGGCTACTGTGGAAGGGGACGGAGAACGTGTGGGAATGTGCTAAGCACAGTGATTCATTCAATCATCAGTGGAGAGACACCATTGGATTCGCCAGCATGGAGGCACACGACCATAAAATAGAACTTGCTGCATACAATAAAGATTAACTAACTTGAAATCAGTTTGCATAAAAATCGAAAGATCGTGATTTTAATTAAGATTGTTCCATAGCTTTATCTATAGCTTAGGCCTACAAGTCATGTGACATATTGACATCACGTGACAAAACAATGGCGGCGGCAAGTTTCAGTTCTGTTTTGAGTCTGCTAACATACCTCTTGTTTCATTTATCTCGAGTTGTCACTGGTAAGTAGTCTCAGGGGCTTATTAACATTAATTATATAATTTGGATAAAATATCTGAATATTGTTAGGAACATGTTTTTTCGCCGTCTTAATTATTACTACTAAATATAATTTTAATGACAGGAACTGCAAAAGTTGCAGAAGTGAAATATCTGATTTGACTGATAAGATAATAGCGTTAAGTGCTGACTTGATTCTCTTAAAGTGAGATCACGACTTATGTAAAAAGGGGAATAGAATCGTGAGCATTCTTATCTGTTGATTGTTTAGAATATTACTTTATCAATCTTTATGTATGAAATTTAAAACATAACATAATTTGGCTCTCCTCCGAACTTCTACCCCCGCAGTATTGCGGCCTGAAATATCGGGGCACAGTCCAATTAAAAATACGGACTTGTCAGAGTTCCCGCCGAGGAACAAATTGCAGCAAAACTAGGAATACCTTACAATGTCACAAGACGCAACATTGCAGACGATAGTAGCAGATGATAAAAGCGACCGGTGACAATGTGGAGCGTTTTCTGCAGACGATACTAGCAGACGATAAAAGCGACTGTTGACAATTTTGAGACATTACATATGATGAAAGCGATATTGCGGGTAGACCACGCGCTCCCATGCAAATTAGCAATACTGTTCTTCCGATTGAGGATTAAGCAGCGGTAGATGTCAGACTTGTCAGCTTGCGCATAACGCGATTAAACTCACCGCCAAGTGCATTCCCCGTAGCGGCACGGATGGGGGGCTAAACTAGGTGCCTGGGACTCACGAGCAAAGTAATTGGAGGAAGTTGCAGGAGATGCAGTAGCTGCCGCTTGTGAGTCCCAGCCATCTAGTTAAGCCCCTATCCGCACTGCGCGTAGCGGCGAGGGGGATATGCTCGGCGGTGAGGCATAGTCACAGAAACAGGTCCGCAAGTAACATATCGCTGAGACCCTATTAGAGCATTTGTTTCGTTTTTCCGAGCCCATCCTAGATTTGCCGCGATTTGTTCGTCAGCAGAAAGTTCGACAATGGAAAGTGTCAACGGTGGCTACTATTATCGTCTGCTACTATCGTCTGCAGTGTTGCGTGCGTCTCTTAGAATTGTCAGGTAATCAGAAACAATAAGAAACAGGTCCGCAAGTAACATATCGCTGAGACCCTGGTAGAGCATTTGTTTCGTTATACGGAGCCGGCATATTTTTAATTGGACTGCGCCCCAAACGGATATTTCAGGCTGCAATACTGCGGGGGTAGAAGTTCGGAGAAGAGCCCATAATTTTATAGTTAAAAAATAAGGATTTAGGCTATCTTCCGAATAACGGGCACAAAAGATGGCGGCCGTAAAAACAGATTCTCAGTCATGTCTCAATTGCGCACTTCCGGTGGCTTAATTAGCGGTTTTCCGGCGGCTACCGCCACCGCCAAGAGTCCCTCACATCGTTCACGTGGCGTGGATCAGGGCTAAACTAGATGGCTAGGATTTACGAGCAGCAGCTTCTGCATCTTTGCTCGTGAGTCCTAGCCATCTAGTTTAGCCCCAATCAACGCGGCGTGGGGGACTCTTGGCAGTGGCAGTAGTTGCCCGAAAACTGCAAATTAAGTCGCCGCAAGTGCGCAAATGACACATAATCCTAGTTTTGCCTGGATGTGCTCGTGACCCCAATTGACACGTGACTGAGGCTCTGTAAGGATGTTTTTGCGGCCGCCATCTTTTGTGCCCGTTATTCGGAGGATAGCCAAGATTAAAAATAAAAAGAATATATTAAATTTATAGGCTATCCTCCGAATAACGGTTATAATTTATCGAGGCAGAAAATAAGCCCTAACAGGGCCTCAGTCACGTGTCAATTGCGCACTTCCGAGGACTATAACGCCACCACCAAATTGGGAACTTCTGGCAACTTCCGCCACCGCCGAGAGTGTCCCCCACGCCAGTGAGCTAGTGGATTGGGGCTAAACTAGATGGCTAGGACTCACGAGCAAATGAAATAAAGGAAGCTGCAGGAGAAGTGGTAGCTGCTGCTTGTGAGTCCGAGCAATTTATTTTCGCCCCAATCCATGCAGCGTGTGATTTGTCAAAGTTCTATAAATGCTTCACCGGGTATGATGTTTGTTCATATCCAGGTTGGCATGTATTTGTAGCATTGTCATGGGTTTATTTAGTAAGGGGGGGGGGGGGGGGGAGATGGAATTTCTGGCTATCCTCTGAATAATGGTACCAAATTATCGAGGCTGAAAAAAATACCCTAACAGGGCCTCAGTCACATGTCAATTGCGGACTTCCAGAGACTATACCGCTACCGCCGAATAGCGGACTTCTGGGGACTAACGCCACTGCCGAAAGTATCTCCTACGCTGCAACGCGTGGTGTGGATTGTGGGTCAACTAGATGGCTGGGACTCACAAGCAAATGAAATGAAGGAAGCTGCAGGAAATGCAGTAGCTGCTGCTCGTGAGTCTCAGCAATCTAGTTTAGCTCCAATCCACGCCGCGCGTAGCGGCGCGGGAGATACTCTCGGCAGTGGTGGAAGTCGCCGGAAGTGCGCAATTTAAGTCACCGGAAGTCCGCAATTGACATGTGACTCAGGCCCTGTTAAGGTATATTTTCGGCCTCGATAATTTGGGGCCGTTATTCGAAGGAAAGCCGGATTTCTTCTCCTTCTTTTTTCACCCCCAGTTTGACTAGTTTTACTTTTTGTTGTTGTTGATATCTTGTCATGGCAGTGATACAGTTAGAGAGGAAGAGAAAGGGGGAGGGGGGAAGTCCTAGAGAGAAGATTCTGGACAATGTGACATAATAGCATGGTAAATCCGCTGTGTTAGAAATGGTTGGAACTATGTGGACTTTAAGGATATTAATGATTTTTTGTACAAATACATGTAAGCTAATACTTTATTTCTCTTTTTCATAGCTGCACCATGTGCTGCTGTCACTGTTAGCGATGGACATGTTATATGTGTTTGTAACAGCACATACTGTGATACTGTGCCATCTGCAGACAGACTTCCTAAAGGGCAGTTTGTTGTAATTACATCCACTAAGGATGGCCAGCGGTTTAATACAAAAGTGTCCCAGGCCAGCAGTAACACAACAACTGATGGTAAGTACGGTCACTTGTGGATATTCTTTTTAAGTTAAACGTAAGACAGTTACATTTCCAGAAAACAAGGCAAAGACTGAACTACGCAAAGGTGGATCAATCAAAAAGTTTCCGTCTCCACAATTAAGGTTGGCTGCAATGGATCTCCAGTCCGCTCTTTTCCTTTTCCTGGTTGTACACTCTCTCAGACTGCTGCTCCTCTGTCTCTTGATATTGTCCTCTCACTTGTATTGTTGTCCACCTCTAGCTCTCTTGCCTTTAACCTTTCCCTCCAATATGGTTTTCAGAAGTGTGTTATGTCTTTTAATGTGGCTAGAGTCTTTCAGTTGTCTTTTGTGTGTGTGTTTTTTTTTTAAATTTGTATTTCAGTAATTTTCTTTTCATTTGTAGCCTTTCCAGAACCGCTGTATTGGACTGTTTTTGTTTCCATGAAATATGACCTTTTCTTCTGTATACCCACATCTCCAGTGACTCAATTAGATATTTTAGTTGCTTGTTCATTGCTCAAGCTTCTGCACTTTATAGCAGGACTGAGTGTACATGACATTTGACAATTCTCATTTTTAGCATGTGTTTATCTCTGTAGCTGTCAGTAACTTGCCCATCTTATTGAAGACAGCTTTAGCTGTTCCTATTCTCTTTTGATTTCTATTTCGCTTCTTCCATCATCTGTTTCTTCATATCCTAGACAGGAAAAACTTGTTACCTGTTCTCACGGCTCTCTGTTTACCATGATGTTTACCGCTCTTTTCCATGGTTAATTACCCTAGTTTTTGTTTTTTTAATGTTAATGTCTAAACCATACCCTGTACACCACCTATTGGCTTGATCAACTAGTTCTTGTAACCTCTGCTCGCTTTCTGCTATTAGCACTGTGTCATCCATGTATCTCAGATTCTTTATTGTTCTTCCCTTAAGATTCAACCATTGCAATTCGTCAACTTGTTTAAAAAAGTCTTCTGTATATAAGTTGTAAAGGCTTGGGGATAACACACATCCTTGACATCCTCCTCTTTTTATCTTTATCTGTGGTGAGGTGGTGCTTTTGTATCCTACGGTTGCTATTTTTTCCCGGTATAGGTTACTAATAATTCTGATATCTTTTCCATCTGATCCTATATTTCTGAGATGGACAAGGACATTAAAGATGCACTGGCTGTGAAAACACAAAGGGCATGAGAATTAGCTAGGGAGGGGGAGAGAGAGAGAGAGAGAGAGACTTTTAGCCATGTTGTGAAGAGAGAACAATGTTCTGTAAAGGACATACTTTTTGATTGATTGGAGTTAGTTAACTGTTTTGATACTAGATTAGACTTAAATTAGTTATAAGTCAGCCTGTGATGTATTCCTTAGTATCTAAAGAGTTAACCCAAAAAATGTCTTTGGTGAGATATCAACTGTTTTCCTTGTGTAAAGTGGCACATGCATTCAATTTGTGCTTTAATTCATGGAGTTTAAAAAAAATCATAGTCTGCAAACTGCATGGTGACTTTGAGAGCAACTGGCTTCTATTCTTCAGATCATTATTTTTTTTTTGTTAATCAGTCGACAGGAGGTAGTGTTTATCATCCTGATCACTTTGTTTTCCCAGAATATTTTCAGGTAACATTTGTAGACAAGATCAACAGAGAAGCCCATGTAAAGATGTTAAAAATGCTCCATCTCACTACTAAGACACAGACAGTGAACATATTTATACTAGACAACGTTAAAAACAAATAAAAGACCAACTAATACTCACGCTCCATTGACTTTCAGCACTGTCACTTGAAATAAAATTGTCATCTCCATCTATTTAGTTACCCTCATATCTGTCTGTATAGTTAACCTTATCTCTGTCTGTGTAGTTCCCCTCATCTCCATCTGTGTGGCTCCCCTCATCTCCATCTGTGTAGTTCCCCTCATCTCTGTCTGTGTAGTTAACCTAATCTCTGTCAGTGTAGCTCCCCTCATTTCCATCTGTGTGGCTCCCCTCATCTCCGTCTGTGTAGTTCCCCTCATCTCTGTCTGTGTAGTTAACCTGATCTCTGTCTGTGTAGTTCCCCTCATCTCCATCTGCGTAGTTCCTCTCATCTCTGTCTGTGTAGTTCCCCTCATCTCCATGTGTGTAGTTCCCCTCATATTCATCTGTATAGTTTCCCTCATCTCCATCTGTATAGTCAACCTAATCTCTGTGTAGTTCCCCTCATCTCCATATTTGTAGTTCCCCTCATATTCATCTGTATAGATTCCCTCATCTCCATCTGTATAGTTAACCTAATCTCTGTTTGTGTAGTTCCCCTCATCTCTATCTGTGTGGCTCCCCTTATCTCCATCTGTGTAGTTCCTCTAATATGTGTCTGTGTAGTTCCCCTTATCTCCATCTGTGTAGTTCCCCTCATCTCCATCTGTGTAGTTCCCTTTATCTCCATATGTGTGGCTCTGTTTATCTCCATCTGTATAGTTCCTCTAATCTGTGTCTGTGTAGTTCCCCTTATCTCCATCTGTGTAGTTCCCCTCATCTCCATCTGTGTAGTTACCCTTATCTCCGTCTGTGTGGCTACCCTTATCTCCACCTGTGTAGTTCCTCTAATCTGTGTCTGTGTAGTTCCCCTTATCTCCATCTGTGTAGTTCCCCTTATCTCCATCTGTGTAGTTCCCCTCATCTCCATCTGTGTAGTTCCCCTTATCTCCATCTGTGTGGCTCCCCTTATCTCCACCTGTGTAGTCCCTCTAATCTGTGTCTGTGTAGTTCCCCTTATCTCCATCTGTGTAGTACCCCTCATCTCCATCTGTGTAGTTTCCCTCATCTCCATATGTATGACTCTGCTTATCTCCATCTGCATAGTTCCTCTAATCTGTGTCTGTGTAGTTCCCCTTATCTCCATCTGTGTAGTTCCCCTCATCTCCATCTGTGTAGTTTCCCTCATCTCCATCTGTGTAGCTCCCCTTATCTCCATCTGTGTAGTTCCTCTAATCTGTGTCTGTGTAGTTCCTCTAATCTGTGTTTGTGTAGTTCCTCTAATCTGTGTCGGTGTAGTTTCCCTCATCTCCATTTGTGTGGCTCTCCTTATTTCCATCTGTGTGGCTCCCTTCATCATTTAAAGGTATCATGTTTTGTACTTCAGTAGTCCAACAGTTTCACTATTCCAGTCTCATTGCTAGTTAGGCATTTAGTTAACCATCGTCATCTACCATGCTTAGTCTGCTGCACATTTTGAAGAATGTTTATGCATCTTGATCTTGTTACACTTTCATTGTATTCACATCTGTGTGCCATTCCTGCTCAGTGCTACCCTTGGATTTCAACAGGTTGGTTTTTAAATATTATTTGCAAATTGTCATTTATTATTTATATTTTTCTGTTGTTCTAACCTGTACGTTTTCCTATCTTCTATCTGCTAAGCTTTCCTTTTTTGTATGTGCTAAGCTTTCTTATCTTAGATCTTTCCTGCTATTTCTTCAGTGGCTGTTGGTTCCCTGCCTCTCAGGCAGATGCACTCTGATTTTCAGAGACAGATTTTGTAATTATACTGCTAACAGATTTTCTTAATATGAGTCTTTTTCAGCATCAGTGTCACCTAATCTGCGATAATTTAGTTAGCTCTACAATAGTGGTTGTGTTATGCTTTTTAAAATCCTTCTGTTCCTGCGGAAATTGTCTTGATTTTAAGCTGGAAGATAAGTGTCACCTAGTAAAAAAGCTGTTTGTTATATGATAAAGGCATGAATTTTGTTAAAATTACAGTTTCACGTTTTATTTCTGTTTTCGTTCTGACTGAACTAACCAGAATTACTTGTAAGTAACTGTTTTTTGACGCTTCTCATTACAGCTATATATTATGTGAACCGGACTGTGGAACGGCAGACCATCATTGGCTTTGGTGGTGCATTTACAGATGCAGCAGGCATCAACATTGCTCAGTTACCAGTAGATGTGCAAGATCGCCTCATTAATTCTTACTACTCTAAAGATGGTGAGATTCTGTTGAAGCTTTTATGACTGCACTAGATAAAGTAAATTGTCTTGATTCAGTTGAAGTTATTCAGTGATTTGCCCCTCCCCCTTCCCGGCTTTTGAAAAGGTCCTGAATAAAAAAAGAGGGACTGAAAGAAGTATTTAAAAAAAAGGAGAGTAGTAGTAGTAGTAGATTTTTACCCTGCTAGGTCATCACACAAGCGATAAACACCCGATGACACAGAGTGCCACCATGTGGATGAGGATCACCGTGGAGAGGTCCCAGAAACCGCTTTCAGCCATTAGACCATATCTATAGTCAGGCTATATTGCGGCCCCTGGCAAGAGCCAGAGCAGGGCTTCAAATAACGAGAAATTGCATCTCACAAGGAGATGACTGGTTTATAAACGAAAAAAAATCTTGTCACTCTGTGTTTTCTCTTCACAAAGAACAAAACAGGAGAGATACTAGTGACATATTTGTAACCACATAACACTATTAAAGTCCGTGGTGGATAGAAAAGTCACCGGCATGAGATTAAATGGTAGACAGTAATACACGTGGGAGCACAACATCCAAAAGTGAACAGATGGCAACCTGAGAAAGTGTATGAGCGAAACTGTGGGCAAAGCTTGTACAAGATTCATTGCAGGCAGCCCTAACTGTGGAGGCAGCACTTGATTGATTGATTGATTCAGTGATGTGCGCATAGTGTGAGGGCAAATTGTAGGCTTTTAAAATTTGGATTGTCTAGATCTGTGCTTTTTAGCTGGCTGCCCGGGGTCAAGTCTGATCACAGAGGCCTTGCAAGTGGTCCACAGATTGCTTGCCAGTTGTACATTGTGTTTATGCTATTTCTATGTTGGGACTCTGGCCTGTGATGATCCTCATTTTTAGAATTTTGGTCCCTTAGTTGAATGACCCAGATCTGGATAAGTGAAACCAATCTGATGGTAAGAAAAGGGAAAAGTGACAAATTTCCTTTTTGTACCCTGTGACATAATTAATGTATGATTCTAGTCCCAGGTAAAAACAAAAGTAAAGGACCCTTTTCCACGCCTTTAGGCCTATAGGGCATATAGGGCTAGACCGATATTTTTATAGACCAATCGGCACAAGATGGGGGATGTGGTCAGCATGATGCCGGCCACCTTTACTTCCCGGGACTGCACCCGGTACCCACTCAAGGCTGGGTCGACCCAGGAGCCATGGTCATTTAAAAAAAAAGTCCGTCTCTGCCAGGAAGCGAACCCACGACCTTCCGATCTGTGGCGAGCGTCTTGTCCCAGGTACCAGTTAATAAATGTGTGAAGTTTATATGTACTCTTTTTTTTCTGTAATAGTTTATTATGTTACTGTTTTATACAACAGTACTGATATAATGTTAAAGTTAATTTGTTTGCACATTTCTGTCTTTCTAGTCAATAGTGTTACATTATCCTGTAAGAAAGCAATTGAAACACAGCCAATAGCAATGGTGTTTATAAGTAGAAGGACCAGCTTGTGTTAAGAAGTCCACAATAAATGCATAGTATTTCAGGGCCATTTCTTGTAAGTGGCATGTTTCTTCTCACACACTCAACTGTGAACCTATCTGCAAACATTTACAGTTGATTAGGAACTTATAAAAATGTCACTGAGACGAACGGCTTAATTCATTAGCACATTACAAATACAGGTATTCCATACTCACATACTGGATGTTTAATGTTGAATTAAGAATCGACGTCACAACATGTGGGACACTCATAAGTGCAGAGTTCTGATTCTGATGGCACCAATAACAGTCTTATTGTACATCCTTCTCGCCTTCATCTTGAGTGTTAAGCCTTGGCCAGATCTTCTCTACACTCTTTGCACTGTTCGCAGCACCATTATCCCCAGACCGTGATTGTTTTGTGCCTCCACACTCACTATTAACTTGCTTCTAACAAACCCTTACGACATCTAGCTTGTTATGCATCAGTTCACCACGAAGTGGTGCAGAACCAGCCATCTATCTTCCTTTTCATTTTCCAACACACTTACTTAACCATGAGAAAATATCCAAAGGATGCTAGCTACCCGGGACCTCTGAAGCGATGCTTGCCCCTCTGCACGGAGCATACTGTCTCTGCCGTTCTCAGCATGCTCTGTGAGTCAGTTATAATTACAGAATGTATGTGAAACTGCTTCTTAGGCTAATGGAAAGCTGCATTCACATTCAGACAAGACAAGTGCTTATCAGGGAACCCAACAATGTTCATGTTGCCACTTTTTATTTTTCTGTTTTGGTAATGTTTAACACGCACAGTATCTGTAAAATACATTAGGATACTTTGCAGCTGCTTTGGTGGGCTGAACCGAGAATCTTCTTGTGTTATTTCAACAAGAAGATCAGTGTACACATTGATGTTGTCACTATAAGATAGCTATGATACTTCTGTATAGTCTGTCAGCCACAGCTGCAAACTAGGTTGCTTGTAAATCATGTCTGCAACCTTGCATAAAAGTGATGTGATGAAACCATGTTATGTTTGTATTGGCTAGGAATTGAGTACACAGTCGGAAGGGTACCAATGGCCAGCTGTGATTTCTCCACTCGAGAGTACTCCTATGATGATGCGCCTGGAGATTTCAACTTAACAAAGTTTTCATTAGCCGCAGAGGATAATCAGTTTAAGGTAAATTTCTTGATTGATTATTTTTTTTTTTTAAATCTGTTTTCATTTCTTATTTACTGCCTTTTATAATTTTCTTCAATAATTCCAAAATAATCTTTTACATTTATGTCTTAATTATCTTTACATCCTTTATGTATCTTATTTTGATTTTTTTTTAAAGTTTGCCTAACTGTTCTTTATATTCCTCTTTTGTTAAATTCTAGATTGCTTTGCTGCTATCAGTTTCTTTTCATAACTTATGGCATGCTCTTTGACTTTTACAAAATATTCCCATCTATACTTGACTGAGCATATACTTCTTTAAAACAATTAAATATTTTAAAAGTTATGGAGTCACTGATGCATAGTGGTTAGTGCACTGGCCTGTGTCCAATCGTAGCAGAGACAGCATTTTTGTTTTAGTTTTTAACCAGTATGACCCTGTTCTGAAAGATTTAAAATGCTTCTTCTCTTCTGATTTAGAGCCCTATAGAATTGTTGATTTATATCAGCCCTAATAACTGACAGTAGACTGAAATGATATGGGCATATAGAGGGAATAGCTGGGAGACAAAATTATGTACACAAAAGACTTGAATGGGAGTAGACCTCATGGTAGACCAAGAAGAGAATGGAGACCACAGCCAGACCTACAAATACTTGGAGTCACCAACTAGAAGAAGAAGGCCAATCACAGAGATGGAGGGAGGTGATTTATTTCTGTGGCAGTAAACCTAAAGGGGTGGAATTGCCTCATAAAACTAACAAAATGTATTGCTCCTGAGTCTACCAAGTCTTATAACATTGGATACTAAAATCTATTTTTTAGAATTTGTGTAGGCTTTAAGGGTATAATAAAACTGGCCACCCTCGCTAAGTTGCATGGCCTAGAATGTCTGAAGTTTTTAAATGTTGGTTTCTTTTGTTAGTTATTAATGCAAGTAAGAAATCTTCAGTATTAATTTGCCTGTTTCGATCACTAGAGGTGACATTTGAATGATCACTGCTTTGTTACTGTTAGATTCCGTTCATTGAGAAAGCTCTGAAAGTGAGCCCAAATCCAATCAAGTTATTTGCCAGTCCATGGAGTGCTCCTGCCTGGATGAAAGACTCCGGTAAAATGACAGGTGGCTCACTGCTGGGTCAACCAGGGGGCCAGTACTACAAAACCTGGGCCAATTATTTTGTCAGGTACTGTGCAGTTTTCTCGAAGTTCATTTCATGTAATTTTTTTAATGTCATGATTACGTAGTACGTTTGTTAATTTTCTCTACAAAAATATAAGCTAGTAAGTTGTTTTTTATCAGCTGAGAAATTTTACACCCCAATTGTTTTCTTACAGAATAATATCAACGCAGTGGGGGGTGGTTGCGTACACACACAGTCGAGCATTTGTTTATTGCACATCTTTCATTTTATTTTTGTTGGGTGAGCTTTGCCATACATCTATCTTTCTTCAGAAATAATATCTAAAAAATAATATTTGTTGTTAGTAAATATAATCATGCCAACCATGTTGAAACACTATTTAGTTGTAGCCAGCACTAAAGCTGTCAGTCATGTGTACTAGGCACTGTCAAGCAAAACCTGTAATAGCCAGAAAAAATTCTTTCTCATGCAAGAATGTTGAATCATTTTTTGTATTTCAGCTTGACTGCAGTCACCGCTATGTTCATTGTATCATTGCTTGCTGCAAGTGGAATTTGGAGAACTACTAAAGACATGGAGCGAAAGTTAAATGTATTAAAAATAACCAGAATCTGAGGGAAAATAATGAGAATAACATGGGATGAATTCAGAAGTAGTGAAAAAATCAGAGAAATGTCTGGGCAACCAACCACTAATATTAATAGTTATAAGACAGAGAAGAAACCATCAGAGTATCAACCGACAGGCATTGAAATGGGAAATAAAGGGATTAAGGTGGAAAGGGCACCCAAAGGAAACCCTAAGACAGACATTGATGAGAGAGGCCAAAGCTACTGGACTGGATTCTGTCAGCAATATTAAACTGATCGCTCAGAATAGAATGAAAGGGAGGAATAGACTGTGAGCCCTATCTGGCATGTAATGGCACACAGCAGGATAATGAATGAATGAACTACCTTCATCAGTATTTTCTTTCCTCTGCTCAGAATAAAATCAGCGATCTGATTTATGACACAGTGTTTTACAAGTTCTAGCTTCTCTTATTCTCTTATTTAGCTACCAGAGTCAACTCTTTCAAAGCAGAAGTATTCACAGTGCCAAGTAGGGTGGTGTTTTCATCATTCTTCTATATAACTACTTGTCAGAGCTTCCACAACATTTCTTTTTAATCAGCTGATTGTCCATGACTCACACCTGTGCATCAGGATTGGTTGTTTGCTCTTAGGTACTCTCTCAGCTCAGTTGACAGGAATATATTGTATATAATACTTTTCAAAACAATCTTTTCCTGTAGTGATTTTAAATTCTGCAGGTACAGACAATACATTGTATAATTTATTGCCATGCATATTTTGCTGTATCTCACGTGCATTACTAAACTATTATATCAAATAATGAAGCACAACAACTCAATTAATTTCCCTTAAATTCTCATCACATAGTCTCACTCGAAACATTGTTCATCTGATCATCTTATATTTGTAATCTTTTGAAATATTCAATTTATTTATGTTTACAAATATATGATTTTGCTATTTCAGATTTCTAAAAGAATACGCTAAGAGGAATATTACTTTTTGGGGACTAACTGCTCAGAATGAACCTCTGGATGGTCTACAAACAAATTTCTCTTTCCAAGCAATGGGTTTCACCCCGTCACAGCAGCGGGACTTTATCAAGATGGATCTTGGACCCGCCTTGAATGAATCTGGGTTTGGTAACATCAAGCTCATGATTCTTGATGATCAGAGGCTGATTGTAACCTTGTGGGCCAAATCTGTTAGTATATCTGTTTTATTTGTTTCTTCTTCTGTTTTCACCCTTGCAAGGATGGTTGGCATATTATGATCTGGTTATAGCCAGGCTGCAATATTTGTGTCTTTTGATTTCAGCAAACCCTTACTCACCTTTCACAACCTGCTCACTAACTATGCGTCCTACATCCAAACACATGCCGACTATTGTTCCACAGTTTAGGATGGTTGAGCCAAATCCAATGTTAAAAGGCTAAGTTCTCTTCAAAACCGTTCACCATGCCTGGTTTCAGATAGAAAACATATTGAAAAAAAAATAATCTCTGTAACCATCTAAGACTATTGCCATTTAGTAAATGTTTAATTTTTAACAAAGCCAAATTTATTCATAAAATTTTATCTCAAAATACTCCAAACTACTTTTTCCGGTTAATTAAATCAAATCCTACTAACAGCAGTCTATGTGTGTGTCTCTGTGTGTATTGTGTGCGTGTATGTCTAGTGTCTGGAGGCCTCAGAGATGTGGTTTTACAGAAGATAGCTTAGAATACCTTGGACAGCCAAAAAGAGCAACCAAGAGGTTTTGAAAGAGGCGGGAGCCCGAAGACAACTTATCACAGACATCAGAAGGAGACAGTCATCATTTTCGGCCATGTTATGAGAAGAGGGAAAATAGAACATGTTGTGACCACTGGAAAGATATAGGGAAGGAGAGATAGAGGAAGATGCTTGACAGTCTTGTTGCATGGCATGGAAGTGTGTCGGCACACGAACTGATACATGCTGCAGGAGATCGCAGATTATGGAGATGAATGATCGCCCACGAAAGTCGGCAAGGCACCTGATGATGATGATGATGTCTAGTGTATTTGTAAATGGGTGTCTTTGTGTGTGTCACTGTGTTTGTGTGTGCCTCTTTGATGTGTATGTGTCTGCATGTCAGAGTATATGTCTGTGTGTGCTATGTTTATGTGTCTGCGTGTGTATTTCTATGTGTTTGTCTGAGTGTGTGTGTCTGGGTGTGTTTGTCTGTGTGGGTGTCAGTATGTGTTTGCAAGTTTGTATTTTTGTGTGTGTGTTTGACTGCATGTGTGTCTATGTGGCTGCATGTTTGTGTGAGTGCATGTGTCTGCATATGTGTGTGTGTCAGTGTGTGAGCATGTATGTATATATGTCTCCTGTGTGTCTGTGTGTGTTTTTATGTCTGTGTGTGTGTTTGTATTTTTGTCTGCGTGAGTGTGTGTGTCTCTGTGTATGTGTGTCAGTGTCTATGTCTGTGTCTGTGTCTGTGGGAGTGTCAGTGTGTTCATGTGTGTGACTCCATGCATGCCCTAAATGGCCCTCTAGTCATCAAAGGGACAAGGGAATAGCAAGCAATAATATTAAAATACTCCTATAACAGATAATTGCGTTTGTAGTTAAAAATTAGTAGATAAACAAACAACATGTTCAGAGAAGTTAGTCAAACAAAATAATAATGTTTCCATTTACTTCCATGATGCCTAAGGGAAACTTGATAAATATATCGGAGTGAATGACATATCAACCCGAACCACTTAGAAATGTAAAAATAAAATTTAAATACAGTCTGTTTTCTTTCTGGATACATTTTTGGTATGTAAACATGCAGTACCATTATTTGGTTAAAAAAACTTTACAAAGTAGTAAGTATCTTCACATGAAAATAACTATATTTAAGACTCAAATTGCTGGTTTTTGTTGTTGTTGCAGCTATGTTCCTAAATAATAAGGATAGTGTGATATCTTTGTCTGATTTATAATAAAAGAGCTGTACATGATCAAAGCTTGACTTTATAAATGAGTGAGACAAGTCATCTTTACTACTTTCCTCATCTGAACTTATATAAATTTGATCAGCATGGTGTTTTATTTAAATCAGAGATTTCTTAAGCTGTAAACTGTGTTTGGGGCATTTCCAATTTTTTTCTATATTAATTTTAACTGTTAAAAGCTCAGCAAATTGAATGAATGCACTCCATATATTTGAACTGAACACACAACAACTGAAAAGAACATTACCATTCTCCAGTTCATGTTTTTATACCGGTCAGTGGTAAATTTAAAACAGATACACATCACACCCTAAATAGGTTTCTGGATAATTGTCTGGCTGGTTCTGCATAACTTAGTAGAATACTGATGCATGAAAAGGCAGACATGGTTAGTGCCTTGTGGGAGAGCGTGTACAGTTCGGGGGAGCAGATGGATTACAACAGTCTGGTGATATTGATGAAGGGGGGAGTGACGAGAGGTTCTGGCAGATTCTCGAGGCTCAGAGGAAAGGCAAGACGGACGTTTAGTCCAAATGCTACTGGCATCATTTGTATCGGAACTCTTCACTGGATGCTGAAGATGATGACAAAGCGCTTATGGAAGTACCCCGGGTTCTGTGATGTCGGTTTTTGAATCAGCTCAACTCAGCTCAACTGGGTAGTTATCCATCTATACATGATGCACTGAAAGAGGGGCTGAAAGAGTTGAAAGGCTGTAGATATATTTTACCCCCCCCCCCCCCCCCCCCCCCCCCCCCACCCACCCTCTTTCCTCTCCAGGTCCAACATAATAAATTTGGCATCTGAGCCATCATGGGGAATTTTATTTCAGTGATTCTTACTTGTGATTCACATTTCATCTCATATTTTCAGGCAGTTTTTCTTTATTGACACACATCTTCGCCCAGAATGTGGAGGAAAATATATATGTATGTGTATCTTCTAAATTAACATGGGTTCAAAAATAAAGCTGTTATGCCAGAGCCTGTTTTATAGAAGAATGTGCTGCAGTAAGGGCAGAATGGATGAATGGAGAGCTCTGGCCTTCTCAACTGTTGCACAGTTATATTATGGAATTTAGTGGCAACTCATGATATCTGTGTCTGATGTTGATGTTCACGTGGATCTCATGATGAGCATCCACATGTGGCAACAATTAAACAACTGGTTGAAAGCAAGAATAAAGCTTAGCTCAGTAACCATTGCTATGTGCCCCAAGAGTGTAGATATGTTCTGATTCATTAGTGTTTTTATGCAAGAGAAGATTCTTACTCTGCAGGCTTATGCCATTAGTCTGATGTATTAGTCTGCTTGCTTGAACTCTTGCAGGGTGAACCATGCTGTTTGGATAATGTTGTGTTTATCATGTAGCCTAGTTTTCTGATCTCTCTGTAGCTCTCTCTTTGGTGTTCTGAATCAATTTTGTTGATGTTGTTCCTCTCTATCACTGTTTTAAACCATTCAGGGTCATTTTTCAGAGTCAGCATGCACTAGCTGTGGTCTTTTCTCTCATGATGTTTTCATGCTTATCATAAAGCCAGAGAACATTGTTTTCTGATAGTTGTGCATAGTGTTCTGCTTTCAGTAGCCTTTTTTTTTTTTTTTAAGCAGTTACATTATTCCACAGTTGTTGGTTAAGGTGTATGATAGACCTGGCCAGTAATGACATATTTTCCAACTGTTCCATACCGAACAACATACCCTGAACAACATTTCACCCATCCTGCATTCATTTGCCTTTCCAAAGATAATATAATGTTTCAGCTGCCTTCTGTTGCATACAGTTGTTATATATGTATCTGAATTATTAGTTCAGCTACTTCTGTCTCATTGTATCTTTGTTGAACCCCCCTCAGACCGAAGTGTTTACTGCTTTTGAAGATAGAAAAGTGGTGACAAATGGGTCATGGGTTGAACTACATTTTTTCCCTCAGTAAGGCGCCATCACCATTCAGAGGTCACATATTATAGTTTTATAATTATAGTTTTTAATGATGTTTCGTATGTCCTCTTATCTCTATTTCTATAAGCGCCAGTCAGTTAATGCTGATCTGTTTATCATGTTATATTAAAGGTAGTTCTTAGAAAGAAAAAAATTTTGTTAATTTAAAATCCAAGATCATCTGCTTTGTGTGTTTGCAAGGATAATTTGTGTTTTGTTTGTTTGTTTTTATTAGATTTAATTAGTTCTTATGATCTTCACATGTCAATCATTACATTTATTGTAACCAGGTCCTGTCTGACCCAGAGGCTAGCAAGTATGTGTCAGGAATAGCCATCCACTGGTACATTGACAGTTTCATTCCTGCAAGTCTTCTCGAGGAGGCTCACAATTCTTTTCCTGACAAGTTCTTGTTTGGCACTGAAGCATGTGAGGGGTCGATGCCTTGGGAGCAGAAAGTTGATTTAGGAGCCTGGGAAAGGGCTGCATCCTATGCACATGACATCATTGTGGTAAGTTCACTATGTTGTGAAGATGATTTTTGAGAGTGAATGTTATTTTTTTTTTTAAATGTTTTTGTTAGTGAAGTTAAAGTTAGTTGTGAATTCTTTACAGGACATTGCAGAACTAACTCCAGCATTTTTTGGCTGTTGTGGTTTTTCTAGGCAAATTTACATCCAGTAGTTTGCCATTGCTTCCTGGACGGTCTGCTTTTTGATACCACTGCAAGGCGCATGGCCCACATCTGTAATCGAATCTTTTATTAATAAAGGACCTGAAAATGTTATACTCTTCTCATTGATTTTGAAGTAGGAGTTAAGATGTCTAATCTTCTCTAATTAGTGTTAAAAAATATGTATTCATGTATGCATGCTGTGCATTTTACAGATTGTTTGGCCAAATCTTTAGAAATCATAAAGAGGCCATAAATGACTGCAGTTTTCAAGCTTTCCTTTAATAGAAATAAAATAAATGTTGAATTAAGAATCGACATCACAGCACTCAGGATACTCCCATAAGTTCTCAGTCCCCATCTTTACCAGCAAGCAAAGAGTTCCAATTCCGATGGTACCAGTAACCATCTGATTGTATATCTGTCTCATCCTTCCTCTGAATGTTGAGCGTTAGCCAGATCCCCTGGTAACTCCTCGCAGCGCCGTTCTCCTTAGACAGTAAATAACTATCTAGGCCTCTGCTAATTAGAATAAATAATAATGTATAACTTATGTTGATACTAAAATTATTTTCTAAATGACAATATTAAAAAGACTCTTAAAAGAAATGAAGAGTGGTTTGCAAAGCACATTGCAAAACACAAGGAAGATCCATATGCCTGCTTCCTGACTTACGATCTCTGTGAATTACGACCATCCGTACTTACAAACACACAAACAAAAATGAATTAAAAAAAACAGTAGAAAGATAGTAGAAAAAATAGTAGAAAGAAAGATAACTACATTGGTGGTATCAAAAAGTTCCTTGAACTGATGCTGTCAAGTACATATTATATATTTTTCACATTATGTACAATAATTGTACGTACGTAGGTTGAATTAGTGTGTTTTATATACACTTTTTACAACTACTTTTGATGAAAATAAGAGTTGTAAAAAAAATTAATTTGACTTATGACCAGTTAGACTTCTGACCTGTTTGTCAGAATGGAACTCTGCAATAGGTCAAGAAAACACTGAATTTCCCCCAGCGCTTTACTATGGTAAATGAAGAAAGAGCAGAAGAAAAAGCAGACATAATCTGCCATTTCTGGAAGCTGAACTGGTCACTAAGATATTAATCAGGGTACTAACCACAGACCTGACAGAACTCTCTGTTATATGATAAAATGTATACCGGTTTTCTCCAAGTATAAGATGCGCTTGTTTTCCAGAAATGTACGACTTAAAAACAGTGCACGTCTTATGCGAGAGAAGATTGTTACTCTGCAGGCTTGTAGATTTGAGAGACAATTGGAACCAATGGATTAAGTCTTCTGGGGGTAACTGGACACCAGCAGGCAGTGTAAAAAAACCAACCATAGGAGAATTGTGTACTTGGGTGAAAGGATCATGGGATAAAATGAAGACTCAAGATTGTTTCAAGTCATTTAAGAAGGTGGCATTTAAAATGGCCGAGATGAAACTGAGAATGAGGCAGCTAGTTAGTTAGTTAGTCGACAGATTATCCTCATTGCATATCGAACCACTCAGTCCGTAAGTGCGTGATCCCCTCCTTAGTAAATCCCGCTGTGTGTAGCGGCTAACGACACCACTTCTGTGTTGGTTTATTATTCTTCTTTGGCTACCCAAGTAGTGTTCTTGTTTGGCGACACCCCATTTAACATGTTGTTTTTGCAGTCTCTGACCATGGTTGCAGGTTCACAGTTCTCAGTTGATTCACGCAGACGTCTTAACTCTCTTAGCACATTCAGCAAATCAGCCTGGTCCAAGGCTTATCCGGCTTTCACAGTAGCCTTACCTGCAAGCCTATCAGCTTGCTCGTTTTCTTGTACCCCCGCATGTCCAGGCACGAAAATGAAATTAATCCTTGACAGCCCTGAATTCTATAGAGCCACCAACCATTGCCTTCGGACCCAGCCCTTCTCTATCTTTCTGAGCATACTCATCGAGTCACTGAAAAAGCATGCTGAATGATGCAGTATATGAAGACAGTGATTTTTCATCAGACACAGACGAGGACAAGCTAAAGAACTATCGTGTTGATGAGAGTTTCGACAGTGATGAGTTTTCTGGATTCTATGATAAATAAACATGCAACAACTATGTAATCATATTATTTTTCCTAAAAATTTCTGGTCCCAAAATCAAGGTGTATCTTAAGCATGGAATCATCTTGTACTTGGAGAAACACAGTATATATTGTTGCACTCACATTAATGTTGATATTCAGATGATATTCTGATTGCATTTAAAATGCAGGATATATTTTATATTAATTATAGGATTTGAATAGCTGGGTGACCGGCTGGACTGACTGGAACCTAGCCCTGGACTTGCAAGGGGGCCCCAACTGGGTATCCAACTTTGTTGACAGCCCAATCATTGTGAATGCTTCAAATAAAGAGTTTTACAAGCAGCCAATGTATTATGCCCTAGGACATTTCAGGTATTACAGTTTGTCATTGTAGTCTGAGTTTTTAACCTGCCAAGGTCCCCATATTAGTTTTTGGGGCCCATTTTGGAGGAAACAATAATCGACCCTGTTCTCCCCAACCCCCCTCCCCCTCTTTTTCCCCCATCCTTTTTTTTTCTTCAACAAGCCTGTCATAAAATGTGATTAATTAGGGTTTTTTACTTAGAAGTCAGAGTGAATCTGCTGAAGAGGCTAAGAACTATCAGTCTGCGTACAAATAAGGTAGGCCTGTAAAATGGATTTGCACGCAAAACTCAAATTCTGGAACAAGACCAATGTCCAGAAGAGTACGAACAACCAGAACTATCCGCCTGAGTTTACAGCTGGTGAAAATTGAGAAGAAGAAGAATGTAACCTGTATCTGTATCTAAAGATTAGGAATATGTTTTTAAAACAATGAAATTTATAGCGCATATTAGTCTGAGTGGTTGAATAGAGAAATTGTCTTATATAGGCAAAAGAAGCAGAGAAATACATATAAATATGTGTGCAAGCTTTGCTTCAGAGATCCTGGGTAGTTAGCATCTTTTGGATATCTTCTGAAAAGTGTACATGTGTGTTGGGAAATAAAGAGGTAGTTTGGCCGGCTCTGGACAACTTGCTGGTAAATTGATAAACGACAAGCTAGACAGTTGCCCTTTGGGAGATTGTAAACAGTTGTTGAGGAACAATCATGGTGTGAAGTGAATAGTGTGGCAAGGAGTGACCAGGGAATCTGGCCAATGCTCAGCATCAGTGGAGAAGCTAGACAGACATACAATCAGACTGTTACTGGTACCATCAGAATTGGAACTCTGTGCTTGCTGCTGAAGGTGAAATTGAGCAGTTTAGAAATGTCCTGAGTGCTATAAAATCAGTTCTTAGTCATAACTCATTTTTAAAAAAAAAGGTGTATGCAGTTTAACAGCTGGGCAGCAAAAAAACAGAGTATTTGACTTATATCTTCTGTAGACCAGGCTTCTTCTTCTGCTTCACTTTCTCTTTAACCACTTCGGATGTTGAGGGAGGTATTAAGTTTTGCGCCTTTCTCTACTGGCCGCCTCGACCTTAAAAACATCAGACTGTTGAAGAGTTTCTCTGATATTATCTTTCCATTTTTTCTTGGTCTGCCTCACATTCTGTATCCTTCTCTTCTTTTAGAATATGTCTTGTATGGCCACAAGGCATTCTTTCTAAGTGGGTAAACTATTTGGTTTGCTGTCTTTGTGTGCAATTTAGGCATGGTGTTTCCATCAGTACTGACTGACTGACTTTCTACCCCACCAGGACATCACACAAGTGATAAATACCCGATGACACAATGTGCCACCATGTGGGTGAGGATCGCCGTGGAGAGGTCCTAGAAACCGAATTCAGCCATTAGACCATATTTATGGCCGGGCTATATTGCGGCCTCTGGCAAGAGCCAGAGTAGGGCTTCAAATGATGAAAAATTTCATCCTAATAAGGACGAGAAGATAAACATAATATATTTGTTTAACAATCAATACTGACTGACTGACTTTCTACCCCATTAGGACATCACACAAGCGATAAACATCCGATGACACAAAGTGCCACCATGTGGATGAGTATCACTGTGTAGAGGTCCCAGAAACCGCGTTCAGACAATTGGCCATATTTATGGCCTGCCTATATTGCAGCCCCTGGCAAGAGCCAGGGTAGGGCTTCAAATAACAAAAAAATGTCATCCTGAAAAGGACATAAGAATTATTTGACAATCAATACTAATTTTCTTTTCTGGTTTGTTATGTTTGTTATGAGATCAGGCACCAGATGAAAAATAAGTTTTAGAATGTACAAGTTCCGACAATTAAGTAATAAGACTAATTCCATAAAAATTAAAATAATCAACAGTTAAAGATATAACCTATATTTTATTCAAAGTAAGCCCCCTGTGCATGATACAGCAAGTGGCATTTCTAACAAACACTGTAACAACCTTTTTTGTTGTAATGGCCCTTAAAGTCGATGTTAGACACCTTTGAATGTCTTAAATATTGTCAAAGAAGCGTCCTTTCAGTGGCAACTTTAATTTTGGGAATAGAAAATAGTCACAGGGAGACAAATCCTGAGGAATAGGGTGTATGGTTGAGAACACACACTTGTTTTTAGGCCAAAAATGCCTGTACAACTACCGCCCTTTGAACCGGTGCATTGTCATGAGGAAGAGACAGATTGCCAGGTGTTGAATACAAACGGGCAAGCAATTTTTTTATTGCCCAAATCTTCTTCTAAAATTTTACAAATATAGTCTCTGTATAGATTAGTTGCATATCCTTTACAGGACGTTGCAGAACCAATCCCAGCAGCCCCTGGCTGTTGTGTGGTTTCTCTAGGCAAATTTACGTCCAGTATTTTGCCATTGCTTTCTGGACGGTCGGCCCCCTGATACCACTGTCGAAAACAACACAAGGCTTTTGGACCTCAGCTGGGATTGAACCCGATACCCCGGCATTACGAAGCATTCGCATGGACTTAGCCACAGAGCCGACAGTCTCTGTATGTACACCAAATTTAGCTACCATCATCCTCACAGTCGAACAACGATCTTCTTTTATCCGTTCTCTGAATTTTGCAATGAGTTCCACATTGCGAACAGAAATTGGGTGTCAAGGTCTAGTTGCATTAGTAATCATTTCCACACCACTTTTAAATCATGAATACCAGCTGAAGATCTGTGCACGAGATAAACAATTACCCCGATAAATTTGTCGAATCAATTCACCTGTTCCAATGGCACTTTTCCGAGTTTTAAACAGAATTTAACGTCAGCTTTTTTGCTCCTTGCTGATTATATAACAATGCACCTCTGACTAGGTAAACAAAATGGCGGCTTGTTTGTTGTCTGCTTATCGGGCGGTGATAAAAAGTTGCCAGATCATAGATGAAGGTTGCCGCTTTGGATTTCATGATGTGAATCATAGATGGCATTTTTGTCTTAGCGTAATAAAATCAGTCTCAATACCTTATTGTCGGACCTTGTATAGTATTTCAGAATTGTAGTGTACAATTAAGCTTAGTTTATGTGACACTGAAATATGTTCTGTCTGCAGCAAATATTTGGTACCAGGCTCAATTTGGATTGGAACTCAGGCACAGAAAGACAATTCCCTTATTGAACTCACAGCATTTCTCAGACCAGATAAATCAATTGCTGTTGTTATTCACAATTTGTAAGTAATTTTTTTTTAACAATTTGTAAGTAAATACTTTCTTACTGAAAACAATGCCAGCTTTTCTCTCTGTTAGCAATTATGAGTTATGAGTTAGATTATCTTCACAGCACTCCAGATACATCCATAGGCGCTCAGATTCCCTTCTCAACATATTCATCAGCGTCGTGTGGTTAATAGTACCAGTCCTATGTTGGTTAACAAGACTTTGTGTGCGTCCAATGTGCTTCTCATGCTTTGTTGTGCCGATCTTTACTCCAAATTCACGTATTCTTAGGAGTGATGTGGACATGTTGCTTCTGAAATCCTCAGAACGTCCTATCTCTCTAAGGGCAATGACAATGTCTGCGTGATCCATGGGCTGGCCATCTTCAATTAATGCAGTGCCTGCCAGTCTATCAGCTCTCTCATTACCAACAACGCCTGTATACCCTGGGACGAATATGAAAGTAACTGCACACACAGGATAATTTTGCAATGACTCAAGCCACTGTCTGTGTAAGCAGCCTGCCTCGACCCGCTGGATCATACTCAAAGAATCACTCACTCAATCACTGTTAGCAATGAATCGTTCCTTTTATGAGCACAGCCATGATATTTTCCATTTATACAAGTAATAATTGTTTTCAATATAAAATTCTAAATACAAACTCTAGATCTCTTTTAGCTTGCATTTTCTTCTTCTTAAATAAAGTTCATGCCATGTGGTGCTGGTAGTCATGTCTATCCACAACCTTTTGTCTCAAGTACTTTCAGTCAGTTCTCAGAGGCAGTCATCGTTGAGAGAAAAAAAACTGAAATATGTTGTGACAACTGGAATGATCTATGGAAAGAGAGATAGGGGAAGACAGTGTGTGAAGATTCTTAATAGCTTTTTGTCATGGCATGAAAGGGTGTCAGTACACAAAGTGATACCTTCTGTCAGAGAGCACGAGTTGTAGAGAAGCATGATTGCCTATGCCTGTCAGCAAGGTACTTGATGATAATGGCATGATTCTACAGGAAGATCTGGTAGCTCAGTGACAGTTATTCTTTCCTACTGGCACATTGGTCATGAGTTAGAATTTCTTGGCAGATAAATATTTTCTTTCAGTGACTTGTAAAGGTGGCTAGCATAATAATGACCACATTAAACATTAAGTTTTATGAGTTCAAAATGGATATTATACTTAGCCCTCAGCACATTCCCATGACTGCTCCATCCCCATCTTCAGCAGCAAGCACAAATTCTACTGGCACTGGTTAACAGCTTCTCGATACTACTGTCGAAACCAACGCAAGGCCCGCAGCTAGGATTGAACCCAGCACCCCGGCATTATGAAGCAGGTTCGCAACACCCAGTCCACATATGCCGACATCCATATAGAAAGGGTTAATATTGCGTTTGTCTATAGAAGCAGAGAGCAGGAACGTTATTTCATCCTTTGAATAGCAAAGAAACTTAGGATGAGTTCGGCACTGAAAGAGTTATGTGACATGTAAATGAAACTTCTGAATCTACAGGGGCTTTGATGCTGTTGATCTGGCTTTAGACGATGGCCTCACTGGATACAAACAAGTAACAAGCCCAGGGAACTCCATCCAGACTGTCATATGGTGGCTTACGTGATTGTACATTCTGCAGTCAAGACACCCAGGTCCATGAGCTTATGTTGACATGAGCCATAGACTAACTGTCTAGATAATACCAGAAAATGTTATATAGGTGGTTGGTTTAAGTTTTTAAATATACCACAGATAATGAAAATATATATTATGTTACACCGTCTTCTTCTTCTTCTTAGTACTGTTCTGCCTTTCAGTATCATGTTTTGAAGAGGTATCAGGAGTGATGTTATTTACATTGTATACTTATTGTTTTACGTCTCTTTTCCATTCCAGGAGAATCTATCTCTCTCTTTTTTCTTTCTCACTCCTCCCCCCTAACTATCTGTTACTTCCCCTCTCCCATGTCTTGCAGACTTTCCATTCCTGACTTTTCACATACATAAAATATCATTGTTTAATGTTTTTATCTAGTTTGTTAACAATGTCCTTATCCTAAATACATATAGGTAGGGGCAAGCTACCACTTTTAAATATGTCTAAGTGTTCGCTCTTATTTATAGGTGCAAATGGCCACTTTTAATTCTAGGTGCAAATTACACCTGCCAGGTTGAAGGTCCTCTGTTCAGTCGATGTTAAGGCACATTTGATTACAGTTGACCTTGGCTCCAAGGTTGACCTAGACTAAGATGAGTACCAAGAAATGTCCTGGGTAGTAAAGGGGGCCACAACACTCATCGAGTGTCAGTTGGCCTATCACCTTATGCCTGATGTGCGATGTAAGGTAGTTTCAGAGGGGGCGTCAAGCAGTTTCAAAATAGCATTTGTTCTTGTAATAATCTGTTATATTTTCCGTCTCAGTTTAGTTTCAAATAAAGTATATTTTCAAACACTTTTCAAATCAAAAACCCAAGGGCAATTTATTTTTCATGAATAGTTTTTACATCTCTCCTTAAAAAAATATAGAATGAATAGAATAGCAGTTTTTGCTAATAGTGATTGGGGTTTTCTTTCTGCCCCCCTTTAAATCAGATTTATATTTTATAACTGGAGGAAAGGTGTCATTGCCATATAGGTGGGGAGGGGGGGGGGGGGGGGGGGGGGGTGGGAACTTAAAAAAAATTAAAAACCACTGGTTTATGTGGAGCTAGCACCATGTGCCCATTTACTTTATTTTTAATGAAGACATAATTTTTCTCCGTTAAAGCTTGGGTGGCTTTTTATACTGGTTTTTAAACTGTTTACCATGATGAATTAATAATGTGCTTAATTTTCATACTTAGAGAGTTTATGAAGAGTATATGTGTGTGAATGAGATTGTTAGTTACATTGTCTTTCAAGGAATCGGACAACCTGAACGCCTTGTATAATAACTTTACAGTATTGTGTCAAAGATGTTGATAAAGAATACTGATTGCAGAATTACAGCCTTAGAAAACTGGGTGTTGAGCATTCAGGGTATAGATGCATTAACCAAGTCAGTCTTTAGAGAGGAGCATCTGGCAGAGTGATTAAAATGATTCATTATCATTTTGGAAGATTTGGGTTTAAACCCTCTGAAAAGGGATGGAAATTTCTTTTTTGGGCAGAAGTACAATCCTAACCTGCACAGTTTGTGGCACCTGCACAAGCCATGCAGCCCTAAATCCTCTGGCTAAAAATGACCTCATGTCTTGAAAAATCCTATAAAAATGGCAGGTTAAACTGGTTTATGTGGTGTATTTTATCTCTTTAACCCTATGCCCGGTGACCTAAAAAGAAATACCAAAGATTTTAAATTCTGGTTTTCTTGTAAAAATATTGCTTTAAAAAAAAATTGGCACTTTTATGCAGTTCACACACAAAATTATAACAGTTCCATTTATAGACCAAAACAGTATTTAATTGCATACAAAATAATGTGAGCAATCAGTAAACACAAATGTGGCGAAGAGTTGACAGGCTTACATCTCTCTGAGATTTCAATCAACCTTTAAGCATAAAATAGCAGTTTTCAAAGTGACTGGTACCACATCTTTACCTCCATAAGGACAATGAATGGTGACATTTAAAAAATTTGAGATAGATTCCTATCAAGAGAGAGGTGCATACTTAACATATAAATTTATGTAACTAAAATAGTGTTTTAACGAAAATAGATAATACTAAGAGTCGACAGAAAAACAAATGTCACTTAAATTATTCAGAGGAGTAAGTGCAGTCATAAAGACAGAAAAAAGAAAGTCTAAAAAGAAGTACATGAAAACTACTACACATTCATTAGAGGAATTAGTTATGGGAGGTAGTACTTTTTTAGACTGGCTTGTTTAGCTGGCTGACTTTGCCAGCAGTGTGCTGCAGTTCTGGTCCTGAAGGGATTTGGATAATTTATAGAATTATAACATGGTGTTTGTAAAGTTTTTAAGTGCACAAAATTTATTTATGATTTGATATTTATGAAGATATTGAAGTCACATTTATTGTACAGTAAAGAGGACATTAATGTGCAGGTCATCATCATCATCATGTAGCAGATCCTTTGCAGAGCGTCGCTCTCATCAGAGGCTGCCTGAAAGAAACTGTCTCTCCCCAGTTCTCCCGCCTCATGTACTTTCATACTCAAGGAGTCACTTATATCCTGTGCCCATCTTCGTGTCGGTTGGCCCCTGCCCCTTCTTTTTAGTACCATGCTTTCTGCTATAATTTTTTATGTACAAGTAGACAGTTGAATTATGATATTTCTTCATAAATGTTGTTTAGATTAATTAGGGGAGTTCCCTGTGTGGATTCTGGGACCCCAATTTAGGGGGCAAAGAATAGACCCACTGCTTCCCTAACAAGGATGTCGTAAACATGACTAATTGGGGACTTTTCCTCCGAAGCCGGAAACTCTCTGCCTAAGCAGCGAGGAACCAACAGTCTGCTACAAGTAAACCAGGTCTTTAAAATCGATATGCATGCAGAATTCAAGTTTTGGAACCAGATGAAAGTCTAGAGGTGGGCAAACAACCAGAACTCTCCACCGCAGTTTACAGTGAACACTAAGAAGACGAAATCACTCAAAGTCTGTTTGTTGAGTCTTTGCTAATTAAGTGTGTGATATTTAATGATGATACCGTTAACTGATTTCTTTGTATTGTTTAGCTGACTTAAACATGATTTGATCTCTAGTTGTAGTTAGACAAACCATGACAGCATGTGAAAAACCAAAGCTTTATTGGATATGATACATACATGTTTTTATCTCTTGTTGCTAAGTTATACATAATTATGAATCTGAAAATTGTGTATCTTTAGTAATGCTTAGTTTTATTGTTATTATAATGCAAATTTATTTGTAGTGAATAAAAATTGTTCATGCACTTTATTTGCATATGCTGCTTCTGCATATGAAATACAGGTTAAATTCCCCTCCCAACTTCCAATCACAAAATAAATAATTTGTTTGTGACAGTGATTAGCTGTTGTAACTGACCAAGAGGATGGATATTGTGCCTGTTATTCATACTCTTACCATTATTGTCTTTTGTAATAGAATGTTGCTCAGTCTAGAGGCAAAATATTTGTCAGTGAGTCATATTTCAGAACATTTGGTGACAAAAGCCGAAAATCTCATTCATTAAATGCATCATGACAGGGATTTTTATTGTACTTATGTTACATCCGTATGGCTTCACTTTAGTTAAATTTTATGTCTTCCACCTTTTATTATACAATGCTGTAACAATGACTTGATTTTATCGATGCAATAAATTCAGTCTCATTGTAATGAATCTTTTTCTTGTTGTTAATGAATGTTCTTATCATTTATAAATGAGGTTAAATACTATGCATAAATTTTTTTCTGAATCTGTTAAATGGTATTGAGTACAAAGTATAATGTATGCATGAACAGATCAAGTAAAGGATAACTTGAGGTATCTGTGCAGGTTGGCTGAAGCATGCCAGATGAGAAAAGCATGAATCATGTGTGGAACGTATGAGAACCTGTGAGGGAAATAGGCTATTTAAACTTGGAAAGAATGAGAAGATTTAGTTTTGTTTCTGATGTTAAGAAAGCTGGGTCCTGTGGCACTTGAAGAAAGAGAGTTGAGTGAATCTTCAGAGTGAGTGAGATAGTGTTACCCAACATGAGCAGAAAAACCTGACTATCCAGTTCTGTACAAATGGCTTAGTTATTGTCTGCTGTGAGATGAGAGTTTTTGCTCAGGTGTATGTTTGGTAGCTCTTGAAGTGTCTAAGGTTGAAAGTGCTGTGTTTGATCATCCTATGAAGGTAACGCTAACAGTGTTGATGCTTTTGTATGTGGCTGATTTGGCCCGACCTCCCCCTAGATGTTTATATCTCTGGTGCATTAAGGGGGGCGAACAGTTGTTGGAACCAGTAAACATTTCCTAGCAACGGTGTGACATTTCCAGCGTTTCTTGTTCGTGTTCAGGATTATGTTAAACTATCTGTCATTATGCCCGAGCAGGCTGTATGCGACCTGAGCCCAAGGAGAGTTGCTGCAATCATGAAGAACAGACTTCATGGATTTTGTATTAAAATCAACATAATGTTTATTATAATGTCATTGCACAGCTTATGGCTTTGAAGGGTTGAGTGATAAATTTATTATGGTGGAATTTATTACTTTTAGCCACTTAAAGAACCATCAAGATCTGAGGCATAGGTGTTGCAAATGCACTTCACAATTCCAAAATATGCCATTGGATTCCAGCTGCAGGTGATATAGCAAAACAATTTTTCAACAGTGGTATGGAGTACTAACTGTGCAAAAGCATTGGCAAACCATTCAGTGTCAAATTTGCTTAACACTTAATTAAAAAAATATTCTTTTTTTTTTTCAAATGCTTGAAGGTAGGAACATCTTGTAAAGGATAAGCACCTAACTTAAACCTTTATCCCAGTAAACTGAAAAACTGACACTTCTGCTTACAGCCAATTCACCATAAATGACACATTTCCCCACTTTCCTGAAGTGACTTGTTTACAAGATGCACAGCTAATGCAACAGGCCAAGTTCACCCCCCTGCACAAATGATTAAGAGGTCAGGATATGAATATATTAACTAACAGTAGCACTTGGCTGGGATGGAGGGGGTGGGGGGTCCTTTGAGTTAAATGGCTTTTATAAAGCAAAATGATGTCATATTTTCCCATAAGCCCCAGTGACAGAAGTCCCAGCATGTGTCAACTGATAAATGTGCGTTTTCTGTGGGTGTTTTTAGGCCCCGAAGGACGTAGTGCATTTAATGCTTCACTTAGTTACAGCGTATTGATTACCCTTTATATATATTTTTCTTAATAAGGCAAGAAAATGCAGATAAATTACAGATTTTTTTTGAAATTTTAATGGGTTATGGCTTTTTTTTTTTTAAGTGTCTAGGTTCAGAAGGGTGAATAGAAGTTGTGTGCATTTATCATCAGCAGTATTTAACCTTTTCTTTATTCTCTTCCTTCCCAATTTCATTTGTCAAAACCATGAAAAGACAGGAAATGTGTGGGGGAACACATCAATGAAAAGTGGAATAGAGAGATTACAAACCGTACATAATAATACTAACTTTATTAAAATATCAAGTGTGTCCTATTTTATCATGAATGTTGATCAGTACATCTCTCTCTCTCTCTCTGTGTGTGTGTGTATGTGTGTGCGTGCGAACCTGCAGCTGTGGAATATGGACAGTGTTCATCTCACACCACACATTTATTTTGAGCAAGTTTTTATTAACAAATAATGTGCATTCTTTAAATGACAAATTTGTATAAAGGGCAAAGACTGAGCTTGTTTATATGGTTCTGTTAACACAGCAGAAGGCATACTTACATAACAAAAACCATGACCTGTTATTTATCAACAAGATCTGCCAACCCCATCAATCACTGTGCCAATCCTTTAACAGTCTTGCCAACAGTAAATGAACAGCACAAACTTTCTACACCATCCACGTGATAATGCAGACGATGCACATTTCTCTAATGATGATTCACCAGAATCTCCAAACAATTGCAAGGGTGTAGCCCTTCACCATTCAAATAATGGAGATAATGTAGAGAATTCACGATAATGCACCACACTATTCATATGATGATTCACCACATCATCCAAATGACTATAAAGGAGTGATTCATTTTACCGTTCAATTGACAATTAAGATGCTTCAAATGGTTCACATGATGAAGATAATGCAGGCTATCCATACGAGAAGGTAATGATCAACTACAGTAGCCAGATGAAGCTGATCTGAGTCGGATCTGTTTCAAAAATATAATATGCAGCCTTTGTATGGGTTCCTGGACCTCTTGTGGGGAGGGGGGAGGGGGTGAAAATAGACCCATTGCCTCTCTAACAGGCATGTTGTAAGAGTCGACTAATTGGGGGTTTCATTCAAAGTCAGAGTGCATCTACCCGAGAGACAAAGAAATAACAGTATGTGTACAGATAAGCTAGAATCTTAAAATGGATGCGGATGCAAAAATCCAAGTTCTGAAACAAGACTTAAGTCCAGAAGTGGATGAACAACCAGAACTTTCAACTGGATGTCTCTGTAAGAGTTCTTGTTTTGTGAAGAACACCCATATAACATAATATATAAATGTTACTAAGTCCTTTATTTCTAATTGGCTGTAATGGGAACAGTCACAATTAGCCACAAATGATAATAAAGGAATATTACAAAAATACTATGAAACTTAATTTCTAGCCCAAATCTGGCATTCCAATGTTTTTACCAACTTTTCCTCAGTATTGTCATGCAATAATATCTAGTTCAGAGCTGAAATAATTCTGGAACATATATATGGACAAATATATATATAGCTATGGCAATTTCTTTAGTCACTTCAAATTCTTTTTTAATTGAACAGAAAAAAAAGCGTTCACAAATCACGCAGTTATATACAACAGATTTCTGACATTTTTGTCATCATCAAAACACTAATTCTTCTTCTTTGCGTTCACCAGCTGGTGGAAAGTTCTGGCTGTTCATCTACCCCTGGACTGCAGTCCTGCTCCATAACCTCAGTTTTACAGATCTGATTCACTTGAATGCAGACGGTTGGTTCCTTGCCTCTCAGGCAGATGAACTCCGACTTCAAATAAGGCTTCCAATAAGTCGACTCTTACGACATGCTTTTAAGAAGGCAGTGATCTGTTCTTGTTTTCCCTACTATGGGGCCCCGGAACCAACACGTGGGAACCCATTATTACTGACTGCTACAGTAAACATTTACAAACCCTGTATTGTAAACAAGAAATACTATAGGACAATGACTGGTACCCTAGATCAGGGTTCCTCAAACATTTTACATCTGGGACCCACCAAAACAGGGTCAATTCTTTTGCTGCCCATCTGACAGCTAACCAAACAAGAAACAAAAAACAAATATAGACAGTTGTTTATTTGTTAAATCCAAAGTCACAAAATTATAATTTTCAGCTAATGCGACATCTTCTGCTGCTGCTTAGAAATTTACAAATGTGATATAAATGGCTGGAGTTGTTTCTGATAGATAAGGCCCACTGTATTAAACATAATTTGATTTCTCTAGTTTGATTTTTATTACTGATATGTTTAAAAATGTCACTGTCCACAAACAGGAAGTCCTTGAACGGTCAATCCTACAGACTGGCAGGGAAAAAACCCACCTACCCAACCTGGTTACATGATTAGGCATAATTTTTTTAGGGTTGACAACCTAGACATTTTTGCAGTCCTCCAGTGGGCTGCGGTCCAAGGGTTGAAGAAGCCTGCTCTAGATTGTGTACAACCAGGACAAAGCTTACTGGAGATCAATTGCAGCTGTACTTTACTATGGACACAGCACTAACTGAAGGATGGTCACCATCAAAACATGACTTACCACAAATGAGTACTGGAGTCCTGGGTTCAGGCTCGTTTTTTTTTTTTCATGTGGACTTAGTCATTTTCCCTAGTCTCTGGATAGTGAGATTGGGTGCCCGTGTGTATTGTTGTGGACGTAAAAATCCCTTAGTAGTTAGAAAACGAAAAGAGTAGCCTAATGCCGCTATCCGGGTAAAATTTAGAGTTACAAATCTACCCAAAATATTTCAGGATCTCTGCCGGTGCTACGGAGCTTGTGCAATGAGCTGATTTTTTTCGGACTCAGACCTGATTAAGTAGTAGAACAGAGCACTTATGGGTAACTATTCGTATGCCATGATGTTGATCCGTTGTTCAAACCTAAACAACCTTATTTTGGAGAGGTCACCTTTTTTTGTAGAAGTTATATATGAATCTGACCAGTGAACTTACCACTGACTGTCACGGTAGATATTTAATCCATCGATCAACTTATCCCCAGGAGTATTTATTTATTTACACGCACACACACACACACGCACACATATATATATATATAAAAAAACTAATATAGCTATGAGGTCCACACAATTATTGCTTTACCGGTACGGATCTGACATCGACCCAGCCTCATAATAATACATATCAGACAATTTTCCAAACTGTCTGGAAAGATATAGATGACAAAAAAAAAAAAAAAAGGCCAGCCTTTATTTTAGATTAGTAATGTCTGTATAATTACGCACATTCAAGCATTTGTAAATAAAACTTAGATGTCGTTGAAAATATATAGTATTACCTGTGAAATGATGTACGAGTGAAAAACAGAATGCAAGGAGTGAGACTGGAAGGGCAGAATGTTAGATGGGTCTGCATGCCCAATTCTTGACCCTCTGAAAATAAAGATTGTCTGTTCATCTATTCTCACATGTTTTTGCCTAGAATATGTAAAGACATACCATACCTCAATGACAATATCTGCTTTATATATCTTTGCCATTACATGGTCATTCTTATTGTTCCCAGTGCTGCAGAATGCTAGGTTTTAGGCAGTCCATTGCCACTCTTATCAAGGATCAGCACAAGATGGTGAGCCAGGTGTGAGTTTAACAATTAAAAAGATCTTTTTCCATGCCTTCAGGTGTACTGGGCATATAGGGTTAGATCTATATTTTATAGACCAATCGGCACTCGGTGTGTAATGTGGTCATCATCTCATTAGCAGCCTTTGAGTCCGAGGTCTTTACCTGTTACCCATTCACGGCTGGGTCAATCTGGAAGCGAAAATATAAGTTCAATTCATTCAGTTTCAACACCAAGATCTTCAACAGGCGAGTGTCTAGCTGCTACACTCTGGCAGCTCCCATGTGTGAGCATTACCTCAACAAATAACCTAACACACTTTTTACAACTGTTGCTTATATGGTTCTGTTACACTGGCACACTTCCATCTTTCCAGATGATCCAGATACATTATGCCACTGGGAGGCGTGGAAATCTATCATGGTGATGGCATTTGCTACTAGCAAGACCAGCTGCTGGCTTGTGTTAAGGAAAATCTCCCACAACAGATACATGAGATTTCATGACCACTGTAAGACATGTTTCAAACACTCAGCTTTTAACATTTCTGCAATTATTTTGTCCTTGGTCCTTATTCCCTTTTTGATTTCCCCTTCTTGGTGCACCATGATCCGTGGCATCCTTTTCCTGCATACAGTTGCAAATCAGTACATATAAAAAAACACCATGCTGACTATACCATGACAGACATTTTCATTTCTTTCGAACAACAGGATTACAAAACCAGTCTGCAATTAAATTGTGCTAAATCGATAGAACTTTGTGATAAGCATTCTATCTCATTAAAAAACATAACAACGATGAAGCCATTTAATTAACTCTGCTTTTTAGTTGGCAACTTTCTGATAAATGCCGAAAGAGCACTGTCCACTCTGAGAACAAATAAAAATGCCAAAATGGCACAGGCAGATGAAGTCGTGAAGAAAGCTGCCTCATAAATGAACCTTGGGGCAAAGATTTTCCACACCATGAGATGTCGACGGTGCAGAGCTGCGGCACAACCTGCTGCCAATAACTGAAACAAAATGCAAGTATATATAAAGGCTGTGAATGTTTCTAGGTTATAGATTAGAAAATGCAGTAATGACTTAGCAGATACTGTTGTGTGGGTATTTATTTAGTTAACAGATTAAAATACTGTACTTCTTTAGTAGAATGAAAAATACACTAATCAATCAGTAGAAGATAAGAAAATGCAGTAATCCATCAGTAGAAGATAAGAAAATGCAGTAATCAATCAGTAGAAGATTAGAAAATGCAGTAATCCATCAGTAGAAGATGCAGCAATCCATCAGTAGAAGATAAGAAAATGCAGTGATCCATCAGTAGAAGATAAGAAAATGCAGTAGTCAATCAGTAGAAGATTAGAAAATGCAGTAATCCATCAGTAGAAGATAAGAAAATGCAGTAATCAATCAGTAGAAGATTAGAAAATGCAGTAATCAATCAGTAGAAGATTAGAAAATGCAGTAATCCATCAGTAGAAGATGCAGTAATCCATCAGTAGAAGATAAGAAAATGCAGTAATCCATCAGTAGAAGATAAGAAAATGCAGTAATCCATCAGCAGATTAGAAAATGCAGTAATCTATCAGTAGATTAGAAAATGCAGTAATCCATCAGTAGATTAGAAAATGCAGTAATCCATCAGTAGATTAGAAAATGCAGTAATCTAGTAAAAGTTAAGAAAATGCAGTAATCATCAGTAGAAGATTAGAAATTTCAATAATCCTTCAGCAGAAGATTAGAAAATGCAGTAATCCATCAGAAGATTAGAAAATGCAGTAATCCATCAGTAGATTAGAAAATGCAGTAATTTAGTAAAAGATAATAAAATGCAGTAATCCTTCAGTAGAAAATTAGAAAATGCAGTAATCCTTCAGTAGATTAGAACATGCTGTAATCTCTCAGTAGATTAGAAAATGCAGCAATCAATCAGTAGATTAGAAAAAGCAGCAATCCCTAGCAGAAGACTGGAAACTGCAGTCATCCCTCAGTAGCTACTGCTGTATGGGTACCTTCTTTTCTGCTTTCACCCTGTCAAGAGTGGTTGCCATGCATAAGCAGCGGTACTGGTATTCTTCAGTTGCATTTCCTCTTAAAAGGGTGGGTGACACATTACTGTGGTTTACAGCTAGGCATCTGTGACTTTTGGGCCTAACACATGTGATCTCAACAAACCCCTAATTAGTTGCATTTTACAACTTGCCTTGGGGTTGGGAAAAGTTGGGGGGGGGGGGGAGGTTAAAGCCCCACAAGCCATACAGGGAGTATTAGTATTAATGTTAGTTCGTAAAGGGCATTAGACTACCACCTACATAATATATATTGTATAACAAGACTCCTGACAAGACTTTTCGTTCCAGCAAACTGCCTTCTTGGAAAGAAATAATTTATCTCAATTCTTTAAAAGTTGTATAAAATTAGTTCTTATAAAGCTTGGCTACTTAACAGGCAGCCTGTGGGCCAATTTGGCCCGCAGAGGCCTAGCAAGTGGCCGGCGGATCATTGCCAGCTGTATTGCATTAATGATCTTTCTACACTTGGGCTTGGGCCCTGGCCCGTAATGATCCCCATTTTCAAAATTTTTGGCTCATGGGTAAACTTAATTGAATAGCCCTGTTATAAAGTGTAACATTGGTTTTACACAGACAATTTAACATTGTGAAAGATACTTTTACCTTCACTGAAGCAATGCCTATCATTCCACAGCATACTCTGAAGAGATGTTTTCTCAACAGTGTGGCATTATCATACAGTCTGAAGTCTCCTTTCCAACTTCCTTCATTCTGCTTCTGTTGGAATGTCCTTTTGACCATCATTTTCATCAAAGCACTGGACAGCAGAGGCCAGAATATCAAAAGTGGCCAGGCAAGATTGAATATTATTGGCCCAGAAAACGTATTTAGCCAGATAAGGAATCCTGTTTGGAACAGACAATTATCATGCATTAAAAAAAAGACACACAAAAAAAAAACACCTATGGTTTTGTTTTTATTACAGTTTATGATACATCCTCACTCACTATCATCATCCGCATTCTCCTTCTTTCTTTGCGTTTGATTGCATACGCTCAGGTCAGACCATCAGGTTGGTTGCCTCTGTGAGTCGTATGTCAGCTGCAGGTCCTTCATTGTTCCCCTTGGCTGGCTCTGCACACTTTGCTCTTGAGGCCAGGTTTTTATTTTCGAAGTTGTAGGTAGAGTGGGCAGGTGTGCAGAATGTGCTCAGGTGTTTGTGGTCCTGTTTGACTGTCACACTGTGAGCACTTGGTCCTGTCTGACACTCACACTGTGGGCACTGTGGTCCTGTCTGACATTCACACTATGGGCACTGTGGTCCTGTCTGACATTCGCACTGTAGGGACTGTGGTCCTGTCTGATATTTACACTGTGGTCCTGTCTGACATTCACACTGTGGGCACTGTGGTCCTGTCTGACATTCGCACTGTGGGGACTGTCCTCCTGTCTGACATTTACACTGTGGTCCTGTCTGACATTCATACTGTGGGGACTGTGGTCCTGTCTGACATTCATTCTGTGGGGACTGTGGTCCTGTCTGACATTCACACTGTGCGGACTGTGGTCCTGTCTGACATTCACACTGTGGGCACTGTGGTCCTGTCTGACATTCATACTGTGGGGACTGTGGTCCTGTCTGACATTCACACTGTGCGGACTGTGGTCCTGTCTGACATTCACACTGTGGGGACTGTGGTCCTGTCTGACATTCACACTGTGGGGACTGTGGTCCTGTCTGACATTCACACTGTGCGTACTTTGGTCCTGTCTGACATTCACACTGTGGGCACTGTGGTCCTGTCTGACATTCATACTGTGGGGACTGTGGTCCTGTCTGACATTCACACTGTGCGGACTGTGGTCCTGTCTGACATTCACACTGTGGGGACTGTGGTCCTGTCTGACATTCACACAGTGGGCACTGTGGTCCTGTCTGACATTCACACTGTGGAGACTGTGGTCCTGTCTGACATTCACACTGTGGTCCTGTCTGACATTCACACTGTGGGGACTGTGGTCCTGTCTGACATCCACACAGTGGGGACTGTGGTCCTGTCTGACATTCACACTGTGGGGACTGTGGTCCTGTCTGACATTCACACAGTGGGGACTGTGGTCCTGTCTGACATTCACACAGTGGGCACTGTGGTCCTGTCTGACATTCACACAGTGGTCACTGTGGTCCTGTCTGACATTCACACTGTGGGCACTGTGGTCCTGTCTGACATTCACACTGTGGGCACTGTGGTCCTGTCTGACATTCATACTGTGGGGACTGTGGTCCTGTCTGACATTCACACTGTGCGGACTGTGGTCCTGTCTGACATTCACACTGTGGGGACTGTGGTCCTGTCTGACATTCACACAGTGGGCACTGTGGTCCTGTCTGACATTTACACTGTGGAGACTGTGGTCCTGTCTGACATTCACACTGTGGTCCTGCCTGACATTCACACTGTGGGGACTGTGGTCCTGTCTGACATTCACACAGTGGGGACTGTGGTCCTGTCTGACATTCACACAGTGGGGACTGTGGTCCTGTCTGACATTTACACAGTGGGCACTGTGATCCTGTCTGACATTCACACTGGGAGGACTATACAATCTTTATTTTATGCATTTGGTAACTGAGCCTGCAGTGCCCTGTTCATAGGTGGAAAATTGTTGGTTGTTACTTTTTGCTGATTCTGTTTATGGGGTCTTGTGGATGTTGGTTTGTTCTCTCCACAATTCCTTGTATTTTCCCTTGATAAGTGTTTTGACTTGGGGTAATGAGAATGAATGGGTGATCCACGTTCTGTTGTGCTATTATCAAAATTCATATTGGGGTTTCTGTTGGACATCCTCGTTTCCTCAATCCATTGTGTTCCCAATTTCAGTGCCTGTGCTATAGTTCTCTGCTAACTTCTCAGGGTGTGTCCAAAACAGCACCATCTTCTTTGTCTTATGGTTGTCCATTCATCTTATATCTTCACTCAATGGTTAGTTCAACACAGCACTCTGGACAAAACTGTAGATCCAGTGTCTCCTTCAACAAATGTCAAGGGTGCATATGCTGATCATTTTAAGTATCACACCAACTGTAAACTCCTCAGATTCATGACCTCACACATCCCATCCTACAGAAATCATACCTCATTCCAGCAACCTTGAATGAATCAAGAATTGTGTGCTCCATCTCCTTCCTCAAGAGCCAAGGAAGAGTTGACATTCTAACATTACCTGTTGCAAGTTGAATAGAGTCTGCCTATGTTTCCCCTTAGTGCTGAATATCTTCCAGAACCTCTACTCACCCCCCCCCCCCCCCCAAAAAAAAAACCCCCGCTGAATTAGTCTTTTTTATTAGCAACATGAAACAGGTTTATTTAGCCTAACCTCAACATTTGTAATATGCTGCTCGCACAGATCAGCTGAGGATGTCAACATTTTCTGCTACTGTTTGCCAGCTGCTAGTATGCCCTCTACATGATGTTTTAGGCATGCCTGTTTGAGAATAAACTGTTGTTCCTACAGCATTCCTTCCTTCTCAACATCACACATTCAAAGAAATAACAATTGCCACTAAAAGTTGATGCACACATCTGTAATCATGTTACTAACCGTACCTGGAAGAAGCAGTGTGTTGAAGTCTCCATAAAAACCAGTGTAGGCCGCCTCAAATCGAATACTGGGTATTGTTGCTTGGTGGCCAGTGGCAAAGAAGAAAATGGTTGACAGAAGACTCAGCATCACAATACCAGACCAAGTGGGCCCTTCATTCACTGAATCTGTTGTACGACATTGTAGAAAAATGATGAGCTTAACTGTTGTCTCTTCACTGTCACACAAGAAGCACCCACTCACCAACAGGCACGCACATCTACACACATCCTAAGTCCACTATGTGCTTCATGAAGCTATTATATGTGGTTAATATATGAGAGAGGGGGGGGGGGGGACCACAGTAGCACCGTGGCTAGCCCACGTCTGCTGGCCAAACTGCCATTACTGTTTCAGCTGTCACTGTGCTGTCGCCACAGACTGCGAATGTTAAGACTGTATTTTTTGCCCACGATAGAAAAAAGTCCGCAACCTTACTAAATATTCAAACCCTGTGTTCTTAACTCTTAACCGTTTGGCCAGCAGCAACATGGCTCAATGGTCCTGTGTCTGAATCCCATATGAGGTATGAATTTGTTTAATTTACCTGGACTACAAGACTACAAGAATCACCCCAACCTAAAATCAGATCCAGGAAATTTTCTAAAAAGTAAACTAAAGCCATTTCTGGACTGCATCATTCGGTTCATGAGTGCACTGTGTTCAGTAATCCCTATGGGTGACCACCAGAGGTACAAAATATGTGCTTTGTACAAGGTGTCCCGTAAGTTTCCATACAAAGGAAAAGTAAAACATATCACCGCCACCATTACAAGCATAACTCCAGTTGTGTTTATACATGTTCTTTAGCTTATGGAGGACATGCATCAAAATGTGTTTATAAAACTATGGTAGTCACACAGAGCAAATTATATATATATAATTTTTTATGTTTAACTAAAAAATAAATGTTTATTTTTCTATGCATGGAAACTGATGGAGCACTTTGTATAATACTCTGGGCAGACAAAGAGCTGCTATGTGGAGAGAGACAAAGTCTGCTATGTGGAGAGAGACAAAGTCTGCTATGTGGAGAGAGACAAAGTCTGCTATGTGGAGAGAGACAAAGTCTGCTATGTGGAGAGAGACAAAGTCTGCTATGTGGAGAGAGACAAAGTCTGCTATGTGGAGAGAGACAAAGTCTGCTATGTGGAGAGAGACAAAGTCTGCTATGTGGAGAGAGACAAAGTCTGCTATGTGGGGAGAGACAAAGTCTGCTATGTGGGGAGAGACAAAGTCTGCTATGTGGAGAGAGACAAAGTCGGATGGAATAAACCTGGCACAATGAAGTGGATCCTTTCATTTTTGACTCTTGTAGTCCTAAACAACACATGATGTAGGAAAAACTATTGTCCATAAGCATCAAGCAACAGCTGATTTGATGCCATATGTACTAAAGAAACATGGCCAATTATTGTAATATGCAGAACAGTTCATGTTTTACACAAGATACTGCAAATGTGAAAGTTGTTGAATTCATATAATAGTTGTACCATTTAGGTCCTCTTGTGGGCTCCGAACCCCAATGTGGAAAGGAAAGAAGAGGGTAAAGGGGTAGGGGTAATCAAGAGACTCATCGACCTCCTAGCAAGCATGTTGTCAAAGTCTACTACTCATGGTCGCTTCCTCTGAAGTCGGAGTGCATCTGCTTGAGAGACAAGGAACCAACAGTCTGCATACATAAAAGCCAGATCTGTAAAATGAATGTGCATACAGAACTTAAATTCTGGAACAGTCTAGAAGCAACAAACAACCAGAACTTTGCACCAAAGTTTACAGCCGGTGGACGCAACAAAGAAGAAGAAGAGTTCCCTTGAGGCATCCTGAGAAATACTTTGGTACTCAAATAACCATTTCAATCAAACATTTCAACAACTTTCAAGCATGGAAAAGCATTCAGAAAAATATAAGATGATTTCTTACCAAGCTCCTGACTGTTCACAGAAACAGAATACAGCTCCAGGAAAAGATATAGAAGCACTGTGGCTAAAAGAAGACTTGGAGCAATTCCATCACCCAGCATGAGGGCCAACAGCAAACTCACTACAGACACCAGAAGGACCACACTAGAACTGTAGACAGAACCCAGTCCATACACCACTGGAGCTTTATTGGCATCACTGCTGCCACCTTCGCTCTCACTTAATTGAACTTTGAGCTGGTTGTACAGTGTGGGAACTATGTGCTTGAAGTGGGCTGCAGTATTACAAAAATTTAAAAATCATGTTAACATCAAGTATATATGGAAAAAATATACTGTGATAATATAAAAGTACAGACCCCCCCCCCCCCTCCCCCCCCCCAAAAAAAAAACAATATATCATGCAAACATTAAGTACATATGTTACCAGGGGATCTGGTCCACGCTTAACACTCAAGGAAAGGGCAAAATGGAGGTACAATCAGACAGTTACTTGGAACTCTTCGTTTGCTGCTGAAGATATGGACGCAGCGGGTATGGGAGTGTCCTGAGTGCTATGATGTTAATTCTTAATTCAACATTCTTAAAGTACATATGAATTATTTCAGCTTAAGAAATAATGAGTATAATTTAATATTGGTTACAATTGTGTTAAAGGGTGTAAGTACATGTATTTAAATCTCTGTATGCCTTATACAATGTGAAGTTCTTACTGTCCAGTATTATCAAAGATGCTAATTTAATACTTCAAGAAATTTTGAAGAATCAGGTGGGGAAGGATCCAGCATGGCCAAATCATTTGCCTCGTGCTCTGAAGGTTGTGGGTTTGTTCATGGCTGTGCTGTTCGAGTGAGGAGTGCAATTTATACGGAGATTCCTGGGGATCATCCATGGTGCTACAGTGATTATGCTTTGTGTGCTGCTCTTAATTAGCTGAGATCCGTAGACCCCTCTTATTTCTGAAGAACTGTCATTGGTCCCATACTTTGAATAGTGGCACTGAAGAACTTATAATTTATAAATATTAAAATGGCAATGAAAGCAAACCAAATTATTTGCCAACTTTGAAAGAATGCCCTGTGACACCATACCATACAGGGTAAACACCAAAGGAAATGGATAAAGGACACAGGGTAGACCAAGAAAAATATGGAAAGATACCATCAGATAAACAATACAAGACTATGATCTATGGTCGATGCAGCCAGAAGTGCAAGAAGCAGAACCTTATATCTCCCTCAACATTTAAAGCGGTAAAAGAGAAAGCAGAAAAGAAGAAGAGGGAAGGAAGGATCGCATTCTAAAGTTCAGGTTTTTATGTGTTTGTGTGTGTAAAAGATATGAAAGATATGGGTGACCCCTTAAATTTGTTCCAGGTGTCCGCAGACCTCCAAAAGGGAAAGACTGCTGTAACCAATGTTTCCTTAACTGGGTTATACCATCACAAGCAGTGGAATAATCTAGCAGTTCATCAGTCTATGACACAGTGGTGGAAGGGAGGGCTGAATACAAATAAGATATTGCTGGAATCATGACAGCCCACCAGGTTTATCCTACTGTTGTTGTTCATCATTTTTTTTTTAAAAACTGTAATCTTCATTATCTTAACTGTCTCTCTGTCAATATGCTGTTGTAGTAACAAATAAAATCACTTACTCACAAGCATGCATATACAGACACATATATCTTCTTCTTGTTTACCATTACGGGCTGTAAACTCCAACAGGAAGTTACAGTTGTTCATCCACTTCTGAACTTGAGTCTTCTTCCAGAGTTTTATGTGCACATCCATTTTACAAATCTGGCTTATTGTATGCCGACTATTGGTTCACCACCTCTTAGACAGATGCACTCCGACTTTGAAGGAAAAACCCCTCATTAGTCGTCTCTTATGACATGCTTGTTAGGGGGCAGTGAGTTCACCCCCCCCCCCCACACACACACACAATGGGGCCCCGAAACCTATGTGGGAAGACACATATATAATTGTGACAAAGCAGACATCTATAAGTGCATTAAATACATTACCTTGATAGGGGATTTGAAAGTCTGTCCTTGTGGGAAGTAAGTACACAAGCACTGGTGATGACAAGATGACAATGAGGCACACGATGATAATGGCATAGACAATTTGTGCCATCAGTACTTGTTGCCACCGGGGAAATGAATCCAGCACCGACTGTGGAAGTGCTTGCAATGCCCAGTGGAAGACAATGAATAAAGCGGCCAAAGGAGGGCCATAGTATGCAGCAGTAACTCCTGCACCCATTCCGTTCATATTCCCATAGTGTTTGAGCCAATACCTGACTGCAGTCACCATCGCTGCTATACAGAACACACTGAAGAGGTACCTCTGATTCCTTGTCCTTTCGTCCAAAGAAGATAAAGGTAATATAAAAGTAGAATCTTCACAAGAATGCTGCTCTTCTCTGCAGGAGTAAAAGCTGGAAGCTATTCTTAAAACAATACAACAAATGATAATTACAATAAAGGCAGCAGTCGAAGGTTGGGTAATAACATGAAGTAGATCATAGTTTGCTGCTTTTGACTTGCGCATCTGTCTTCCAATATCAGGTTTCAAAGCTTCTTTCCTCTGAACAGAAAAGTTTTTAAATATAATTTTCAGAAAAACTACTACAATTAATGTCTGCATGAAGAACATAGTTACTGCATTTTCATAAACTATAAAACTGTTGGAGAAAAAGAGACAGCAGTTCATGATAAGAATTAGACTTGATATAATGTTGTCGATGGTTAGATACCTTCTCATCTCGATATTATTGATAAGGGGACTGTTTTTAATACCAACAACACTCACAAATATGAGCACCAGGGCAAGAATGACTGCCATGAGAGGTGGAACTGTTTCAGGAAAGAACAACATGTGTAGAGTCAGGTAAAACAGATGCAGTGCTGATCCCCCAATCAAAAATTTGGCTAGCGTTGGGAAGCTGTCATCAGAATTGCTCCATGCAACAAAGAAGTAACAACTTTGTGAAACTCCAACTGCAACTGTTAGAAGTCCTGTTACAATCAACTTCAGGTCAAATTTGGCCCAAACACCTTCACATGTTTCCCTAGCTTCTCTGATATAGGACTTGTATGCTTCCTCTAAAGCAATGAATTTATGCAAAGCATCATCAGTGGCTCCATCTTTAATCATTGCTGTGATTAAGTTCTGAACATCACTTTCTGCTTTGTTGATCTGTTGCTGCAAAGACCTCAGCTGGGGTACAGGCAGGTCTGAAGCTATCTGCTGGTAAGTTGCCAGGTATGTGCTGATTTGTTGGGCATTTAGTCTCAGGGCCTGAAATGAATTAAATAAGTGTCAATGGCAAAGGAGATTTAACAATGAAAATTAAAAAAACACCGAAAATAAAACAACACACAAAGTAACTTCAAACGATTATGTAAGTAGAAATGGTTACACAGAAATTTAGCAAATTTAAAATGAAGCTAGGAGCTTTCGGACTATATACTTTGCTCATATTTTACTAACTTTCTCAAACCATAATGAGGAAAAACATAATAAAATTTAGCAATCCAATTTTCAATAGTATTTATTCTAACCAAATGTATTACTATCATCATTATCCTGATAGAGCAGGTCCTTTGTAGAATTTCCTTCTCATCACAGCACAAATGGGAAAATGTTTTAAAAACTACTGTATATTAAAATCAACTCAACTACACTCTCACTCAACTTTTACAGCAGGCTTGCAGGTTCAGAGGCAGAAACTTGTGAAGACAAAATTCTCCATACATTAACATACCTTCACTCTGTGGTAGACACGACGAATCTCATTCGACCCCGTATCCCACCACGGGCAGTGACCAAACAGCTCTGGTATGACCATTCCCAGATTAGAAAATGGTATTGGCAAACCCATTAACAAGGCTAGAGTAGGTACAAAGTCAGTTTGTGCGACAGCAACATTCTCATCCTGCAATGTAGTGACAAATAACAAAATGCAATTGTCTTATCAATCAGTTCAGTAAAGTGTCAGTTCATTCCACACTGCACGTTTTATGTTCTTGCCACGTTGTGTTTTAATAGTTTTTTATTATGAGTTCTTGCTTTAAACCTGCGAACACTCAAACAACTGGGACATTAATCTATGAGAATTCCCCCCCCCCCCCCTTTCACAAATCTCTTCAAAAACAATTATTTGGCACAGATCACTAATTGTTACAAAATTTATTAATCTACACATTTTTCTACATATATCAAGATACATAAACTGAATAAACAAGAACATAGTGAAGCATTAAATAGTAAATGGACAACATTCCCCGTGACCTGAACAAAATATATCAGCTGACTCAGGCAGTAACTCTGTGACTTCTATCATTAAGACTACATGAAAATGTGATGTCAACATGGCATTAAAAAGCCACTGGGTTCATATCCTGACTTCTTAAATGCTGTGCAGGAGTGAACACAACCAACAGTGTTAACCATGCATTTGATTAACATGTCATTCCAGAAAATTCTGTTCAATAGCATTTATGAAGTGACTGGCCAAATCTGAAGAGTCGCTTTTGTTGCTTTTCAGGGATAGAGGGTTAATGTTTCTGTCTTTCAGTAAACTCTTTCAGTACCAAGTAGTTTTGCATTCAATAGAAAATGCTATGCCATCTCTACAATGGGATGCATCCACAGTTGTCTTTGGGATTATTGTGTGGTGGGGCCCCAGTCTCTTCCATGGTGCGACTCTCATACTCCAAAAGGTGTGAGAACAGATTTTAAACTGTTCAACACAGAAATCTGACCCCGGTACAAGATGATAGTGACATCATTAAATGCATGCACTAACGTCTGAGACATACAGTTTTGTGTGCAGTTGTTCGAAAGAAATTTTATTTAAATCACTAATTAATGAGTCCAAAGTAGATGAAATGAAAACTGCATTAAACAGAATGTATAAACATAATAAGTGTAACAGAATGACGAGATACAAGAAGACGGCAACAGTAAACACATCATAATAACACAGTGAAATACTTGGTACTGAGAGAGGTAAAATAATATTTAATAGCATCAGGAATTTTTTTCTGCTCACAAAGGTGAGCTCACTGTCTATTACAGTACTGTCCCTTCCCCCCCACCCCCCTAATATGCGCTAAACAAGGTGCCAGTACTGCATACTGCCAGAAAAACAAGGCCCAAAGAGCATTAAACTTACTAAAGGGAGTTTCAGCACCACAGTGGCTAGCATGTTTGCTGCCAGCTTGGTGGTAATTTTTTTTAAAATCACCTTCAAGGTGATTAGCTTTTAAAAATTACCTAAGCATTCAAGTCAATCCAACCTAAAACAGGTATCAAGAAATATTCTAGAGGGTAAAGGCATCCAGCATGAGACCAAATACATCACATGTGCCAGGTGGTCTACAAACACATCACATGTGCCAAGTGGGCTACAAACACATCACATGCGCCAGGTGGTCTACAAACACATCACATGTGCCAAGTGGTCTACAAACACATCATATGTGCCAAGTGGGCTACAAACACATCACATGTGCCAGGTGGTCTACAAACACATCACATGTGCCAAGTGGTCTACAAACACATCACATGTGCCAAGTGGTCTACAAACACATCACATGTGCCAAGTGGGCTACAAACACATGGTGCTAGCAGTATATACCCAATAGGTCTTAACCTGTCATCATGAGAAGCCATCAACCTGGCATTTCCTATTCCTATTCCTTTTGAGAAAGAAAATTAACAGTCTCCAGCTAAATTTGTAGTCTGGTTAATTTGCGCCAATTTCGTGACTATAGTTCTGGTATTTGTAGATCTGAAGGCCGTGGGTTTGGATTCAAACGGAGCTAAATGTTTCCAAATTTTTTTCAAAAATGAACTTGGCTCCCAGGTCAGGTCATCTCAGCCTAGGGTGGGTACCAGGAGTAGTCCTCAGAAGTAAAGACGGCCGGTGTGATGCTGACCACATGACCCACCAAGTGTCGATTGGTCTCTAAAATATAGGTCTAGCCCTATATGCCCAATACATCTGAAGGTGTGGAAAAGGGTCCTTTACTTATTAGTTATCTATGTCATATAAATGTTTTCATAGTATTTTTCATGGATTCTCACAGGATCCTTTTTTTTTTTTTTAAAGCGTTTCCGGTGTGAAAGGGTTAAGGCATGAAAACGATGCTTTCCTTTACTTTTTATATTTATGAAGCTCAAGGATGTTCTTTTTTTTTTTTAATTTTTTTATCTGGTGGTGGGCAATGGTCTCCAGCACAAGCACATTTTCTTAGGCGTCATTTTCAGCGCTACTTAATAGAAACTGTGTGGTGAGTGCCCACACCTTTTAAAGACATTTTATGCGAGAATCAACACTTTCTTTTCTATAAAAAAAAAGCCCAGACTAAACCTGAAAACAATTTCCATCAAGATGAGTCATCTCAAAGTATTCTACCTCCTTCTGTGGGGTGTGTGTAATCTGGGCAGGGCTGTAAATGAAAAGACCAGCCTCCAGCTCGTCAGCACTGTCACCACCATGATCCCCAGTCTTTGTCATTCCATGATCTCCCATCACAAACAGCACTGTGTCATCTCGCATCATCTCAGTGATATTTCTGGCAAAACACGGAAACAAAACAGAGGGAAAAACAAATGAATTTATGTTCAAAATATTCAAGGCAGGCATTCTTCTTCTTCTGCCTTTCTAGCGCCCAATGGAACAAAGGCCCTCAACCAACTCACACCAAGTCGTTCTATCCTTCACTAACGCATGCAGCTCTCCCCATTTCCTCCCTATCTTTCGAACTTCATTCTCCAGCTCTCTACTCCATGTATTTTTTGGCCTTCATTTATTCCTATGTCCCTGTGGGTTCCAATGCATTCTAGTTATGCTGTTCTCCGGTTTTCTCAATGTGTGTCCTATCCAACACCAGCGTCTTTTCCTCACGTATTGGTCCACTGGAGCTTGCTTAGTTATGGCAGGCATTGGCAGTCTATAATAATAGAGCATTCTTTCTGTACCAGGCAGCTTCTGCTATATTTATTGATGATGATGTATATGATATACACTGGCTAATGTTTTCTGTCCCACCTCCCATAATTCTGTTATGCTTATCCTTTCTACCGTAGAAGCTATTTTAACTAATTCTGTTTTGTATTTTTGCAATTTCAGTTTGCTAAGACTTGATGACTGTTACCCTACAGTATATCAACTATGAGTTATAGAATGTTAAAAAATTAATATTACCTTTTTTTTTTTTAAAATTCTGTAAGACAAAACTAAATTGTGGTTGTGGTCCAAAACTATAGAAACTTTAGGCTACACAGTACTGAAGTTAAAGCTAGCTGGGACTGAAACGATACTCTATGTCATGGTTCACTCCCTTCTGTCATTGAGTGCAAAATGGTTTCAGTCATTTAGGCTTTCCTCTTATGCTTTTTTTTTTGGGGGGGGGGGGGGGGGGGGGGGGGGGAGTCTGAAGTTTCACCCCTCCACATTTGTATTCTGTAGGAATAACACTTAATGGATGAGAATTTCACAGCTACAAATACCAGAAAACCTGTTTAGCCATATAGCACAGTTATATTTGGTTTTTAAGAAGTTGGGCGGTGTCATCAAGGGAAAGGAAAAGGAGGTGGGTGGGGGGTGTCTGCATGCGTTATTTCTGTTATAACAAATCCAATCACTCATGTGGGTCTGGGGCCACATTTTTGTTTTGATTGTTCAACATTTTCTTTAACTAAAAATAAAACAACAAAAAACTGACTTATAGCTCTGTAACCCTTTCACCCCGAAAAGATGAAAATCTGACACTTTCAGTTGGGTCCAGTTCCAAGAAGACTCAGGTGGCTGGGTCACACCTGGAGAATTAAGGATGGCAGAGTCCCTAAGGACATCCTTTATGGTGAACTGAAGACGGGTAGAAGTTGTTGATGCCGACCTCTACTGTAATATTAAAGACATGTGTAAGCGAGACATGAATGACACAGGTATTGAAAGGTGGACTTGCGAGAACAAAATGCCATGGACCGTGTTGTGTGGAGGGGGCACATCAGGAAGGGAATGAGAATGAATGAAGAAATTATTGTAGAAAGGATGAGAGCTGAGTGTCTGAGAAGAAACAAGCTAAACATAAATGCTCACAACAGTAGTCCTGAAATCCCATGCTATAATTGTGGAAGACCTTTCTTAACGCGGACAGGTCTTGCTAGCCATACTGGCAATGGGCTGTGGGTCTGATGCCTCCTCATATTGCCATATACCACTATGTCCGGAAAGATGAAAAGGTGCCAATCAATCATATCTTTACATGTTTTATGGGATGTATAGTTAATGAGTTAGATAGTGAGGATATTAATAAATGAACTAACAATAGCAGTTAGAGGGGTTCTCCTTTTTGCTTTTTCAAAACCAAGATAGCATCAGTTGTTCTCCAAAGCCTGATTGGCAATGGTCATGGGGTCACAGCATGAGTCACCCTGTATGTATATGTTGTTTAGGCCCCAAGGGATGTATGATATTTCGTTTTTCACACTGTTCATGTTTGTTGATTACTCCTTTCATAAAACTTAAAATATTTCAACAACCACAAAAATGTGTATATTTTTATAATTCATTTTAAAAAATAAATTTATTGGCGATCTGTGTAAAAAATGCCTTTACTGATTTTTCAGGAATTATAAAGGAGTCATTCCCTTTTTTTTTTTTCTAAAAAAAACAGTTCATGGGGTAAAAGAGCTAACAAACATGAATTTATAAACATGAGTTACCTGATCACTGCATCCATCTGTGTCAGTTTCTCTGCCATTGCAGAATGGTTGGGGCCATATTTGTGACCGCAATGATCAACACCAAGAAAGTGAGCTATAATGACATCCCAGTTGGACTGCCTCATCTCAGGATATATGTGTGTCAGTATTCCATTATCTACTGTATGCAGATCCTTCACATCAAATGAAGGGAAATCAAACGACTTAGAGAATTTTCCTGGGAACAAACTCAGCCAGGTATCATCTCCAAAGAATTTCACTTTTTTGTCTTGCCTCAGCATTTGATCAATCAAATTATCTTCAGTTATTGCATAGCTGTGGAAATTTGCCCCTGCATCAACAAAGGTTGGTAAACTGCCGGTGGTAAGTCCTTTTAGTCTTTGCATTGTTGTTGTTGGTGGATCGGCAATAAATTTATAAAGCCGTGAATTTAGAGGTTTTCGTTTCAACAACTGGTGTATAGAGGGCAGCTTGTTTTTGTAGTGTGTGACATCATTTTGTTGTAGTGAGGAATTGAATGCCATAAATTCATATTTCAATGCATCAATGATGACAATTATTGCTCTCTTAAACCTGCCATGCATCCAGCAACCTTCGACACCATGATGCGAATGATCTTCGGCTCGGAGGGCAAATTCCGGTGAACACTGACTTTTAGTTTCAATGACACTTCTAGATAGCAGAAATCCTTTGATGAAAACCAAAGTTCCAGAAATCGTCAAAAGGATCAGAAGCAGTAAAATTAATAAAAGTTTAATTCCAAACATTATGACTGATATATACTCAAGAAAATAAGCAGATAATTGGTAGCAAGTGAAAGATAAAGACAGCAGGGGTAGAATACACTTCACTTGAAAAAACGATAAACAGAGCTTAGTTTTAAAATTAAAAGAATTGTCTAAAGCCGGTAAAATGAAATGAAGTCAACTTATTTACAGTCCAGTTTCATGATATTTTTTTGTCTCAAGATTACAATCAGACCGAATTTTACATCATCTGTACTTGGATTCTACTTAATCTAAGCGCCGCAAAGTTTGTAAAATGTACATTTCATAACCGGTGGCAGGTACATCAATTTGAACTTGACGGCACTCCAGCAGAGCGTCGACGGCAGACGACATGAAGATCTCCTGTGTTTAGAGTTTAGGTTGTGTTGGAATGTATATGCTAGAGAGTGGTCTCCCTGCTTGCGGACAGCCAGACCAGTGTTGCCACTTTGGATCTTTAATATCCAAATTTAGATCTTTTTCATTGCATTTAGATACTGTTTTTGACATTTAGATCGTAAATATTTTTCTATATTCTTTTCAAATGGAGTTAGATATTTTATAGATTTTTTTTCTTTCATTGTCAATTTAATTATTACTGTGTAAAATATTTACTACAATATTTTTGTTTTGGTCTTGCACATACATTGTGACAACTGCCATTACTTGAACTTTGAACTCTCACTGGGGTCAACGCACAAATATCTGGCAGCCCGGGTACTGATTAATAAACACGCGCATAAATCATACTAACTTTGTTTCAACCGTATCCTCACTGTGCTGACTTTGCGTTTCTTTTTCATGTGATTAAAAAAAATAATTGCTCACCTTCTTATGTGGCTTTCACTTTGAAAAAAACCTTTCAACATGCCAAAAGTAAAGTATGAGCACAAAATTTGGAAAAGAGTGGTTGCATGATGACAAAATTAACAACTGGGGATATGACCAAGGCTTGATGTAAGTACTGCAAGTGTGAAATTAAAGCGAAAATACAAAACTCAAAGAGTCATGCAGAGACTAAAAAAGCATATAACTGCAGTTTCATTTAAAGATATTACACCGCTGACATCTGTTTTCAGAACTATACAGATAAATGAATCATCAAAAGTTGAAGTATCAGTCGCAATGTTTTTAATTTGTGACTGTGCAATTTTAAGCTGTGACCATTTGATCGATTTGTAAAAAATCTTGGACTAGTTCAATTTGAAAAGTGTGATGTAGAAAGTATAGTTTAGGAACTGAAGGACCTTTTAATCAGCAAACAGTTAGGCTTGAAGAATTTGGCTGTAATTGGTACTGATAATGCCTCACTGATGGTTGGTATAAACAATGGCGTTTATGCCAGGTTGAAGGAAGCTAACCCATCGTTAATACTTATAAAATGTATGCGTCATTCATTGCAGCTAGCATTATCACATGCTTCATCTAAATATTTACTAAGGAATTTGGAATTACCATATTGCTGAAACACTTTACTGGTTTTCCAAATAATTTGTCAGACAACAGCAATACAATACATTATATACAGCCTTGAATGATGGTTCCACACCACCGAAAATTCTGTCAGATTGCAAAACTAGATGGTTATCAATTTAACCAGCTGTTGAAAGAATTATGAAGCAATGGCTGAAGTTGAAGACACACTTTGAAATAACAAGACAAAGTGAAAAGTGCTACACAGCTGAAATACTATTTGGAATGTACAGTGATGAAAAAAATGTGTCATTCATTCTCTTTTTATAACCTATTCTAATGGAAGTGCAAAAGGTTAATAAACTGTTCGAATGTAAACTTGTTGATAAAGTTAAATTACTTGATGATCTCACCTTGCTATTTCACTCGGTAAAAGACTGGTGTTGCCAACTTCTAAAACTGATTTGCTCACTTGCACTATAGAGAGCTTTTTGGCTCCTAAGCCACACTTTGGATATTAAATCGAATCAAAAATTTATGATTTAAAAACAAAAGGACTGTTAACAGAGAATGAAGAGAACAACTTAAGAAAACGCTGTCAAGATTTCCTTATCTCATTATTGAAGCAACTGAAGCAGAGACTTCCTGAAAATCTAGATGTTTTGAAAAATATTTCACTTTTTTCTGTGAGCAACATACTTCAGCCATTAAAGGACATACTTAAATATTGTAAAGTTAGGAAATTTTTAGGGGCTACTGATAATAGTGTCGCGGAAGCAGAATATCAGTTAACCAAAATAAAGTTAGCTGAATGGACAAACAAAACAGAAAACTAAAGCCTTTTAGAGTGAAGTGAGACAATTTAAAGATGCCTCGTCAAACAGTCCATTCTGTAAGCTCTTTGAAGTGCCATGTCTGCCATGATACTACCCCACTCAAATGCTGACGTAGAAAGAGTTTTCAGTGCTAGATATTATATGAAATCTAACCTAAAAAAACAGGATAAAATTTGACCTCTTAAATGCTATCGTGCCATTAAAATTCGGCCTAATGAGACTAGAGAAATAAGCCTACTGTTCCACTTATAAAGAAAATTGAACAGCTAAAGCATACTAGGATCATTTTGGATCTGAAGCTTCAACTTCATTATCCAAGCTAAGTTTATCCTGTGGATCTTGTGAGGCAGACATCAGTGAAGGTTAGGACATGATTATTTAGGGTAAGTCATAACAAAAGCTATGTAATTTTTGACTTGTTCAATTTGGATGTTTTTTCTAGATCTTTTCCACGCAGATTTAGATCTTTTTAGATACTTTTTGACACCGTTTTGGATATTTTTTGTCAAAGAAAAGTGGCAACACTGAGCCAGACTGACACTGAATAAAACACGTACATGACGAGAGGGTTGACATACAATAGACTGTTGGACGGACTCTGCTGGTGCCGAAAGAGTGGAAATAAACACCCTCAGAACAGTTAATGTAGGGTCTTTGGGTTAAAGCAGCCAGACAGTGACTGGACAGCTGAAGGGACTTTATGCTGCCGCAAAAATGCGGCAGTTGAATGCGATTTTGCGACACATTCTACACCTGCCTTTTAAGAATTTAACACTGGTACTACTAGTATATTATACATTTTTTAAAACTCGTATCGTCTTATTTTCAACTTCATTTGTCTCATTGATCACTGGTACTATAAAGACATTAATTAGCTGGACCATCAGCTGCAATCACTGATTGAATCAGCATTCATTGGCTAGTCCTGTACTGAACTTTGCCCCTTAAGTCTTTTTACAAAAGACAAGACTATCACAAGACAGATGCCCTGCTTTTGTTGCTTCTATGTATAGATTATCTTGACCAAAACCACTGTGATTGCCCCCTGCTTTTTCTCCCGAATTACCCCTCTCCCCCCACCCTTTAAAAAAATATATTCTGTATTAATAGTATACATTATCTTTACTCGATCTTTGTGTGCTTTTACATTCCCAAAAACTTGGTGTCCTTAAATTTTGTCTAAATAACTGGTGATCGTGGGATGAACAAGAGACACCCTGATTGTGTGCAGGCGATACATCCTTGCATTGCAGGTAGGCTAAAGGTGCTGCATGCTAAGTAATACCTTAAAGCAGATGCAGACAAAGAACACCCTCTGATTGAAGCTTTAGCTGCAGGTAAGGGAAAAATCGTGGATGGCTTGCAGAAGACACTATAAGACAAGTATGCATGCTGGAGAACATTGGGTGAGGAGAGGAGTGGGTCAGAGTACCAAAGAAAATGTCTGACCTGTGTAGGGTTATGATCACATAAGGCAGAGAGTGGCTGGCCGATGCTATGGAGGTGGAAGTCAAACAGTTTATTCACAACAGTTTTCGCCTAGATGATCTGATTATCTATACAGATGGTTCAGTGTTGAGAGATAAAAGAAGTGTCTGGGGGTTTGAAGCAAAAGCCAGTGGACAATCTTGAGTGCAGGACAGCCTAGCATACAATACCACCGCATCTAGGATGAGAATGGAGATAGAGGCAGTAACTGCAGCTTTCTGGTGGCTGGAGAACAAAATGCATACACGTTTTAATTATAACGGCTTCTGAAAGCATGCTGATGAGAAAGGTGAAGACAGGGATGCTTCGAGCAGAGTGGCAAGTTCGCTGGGAAGGTCACGGGTAGTAAGCATACTTTAGATCTTTGTTTCCAGGCCATGCTGGTGTAGTGGGAAATGAACAGGCAAACAGATTTGTTCGATCTGCACCACTGTGGTGAATTGATACCTGACAAGGTAGATGTGGTCAAGGTCCTTTGGAAACAAGAAATGGTGTCAGAATGAAACAAAATTATTCTGGCCTGGAGAGAATGAGGCCCCTGGGTGTAACCAGAGGGTCTGGCTGGCTCACTACACTCAGAGGAAAGGAAAGATGGACTTAAAACCAAACTGTGACTGGTACCATTAGCATTGGAACTTTGCACTGGCTGCTGAAGATGAGGATGGAGCATGCATGGAAATGCCCCGAGTTCTGTAATATCAATTCTTGACTCAACTCAGCTCAACACATAAAACGTGAAACATATACCAGATAATTATCTAAAAACTGGGATAAAAGTGGGAAAAATATAAATTCTAATCCCTCATTACCTAATATATGTGAACATCTTATTACTTAACTCTTTCAGGCCCATGAATTTTGACAGACTTGGCCCAAATTAATTTCCCTTTATAAAAATGGCAGAGGGGTGGGTGCACAAGAAAGGCTATAGAGATTGCAATATACTTCTAATCCTATAAAAGTATATATTTTTTTAAGAGAAATGAATGTACATTTTGAATCTGATGATTAGTGTTTGTTTAATTTTGTTATAGTTAGTGGGAAAGAAAAATTCAGCAGGTGTTAATTTCACAAGGACAACATTTAACAAATAAATTCTTCACTCACCATGGTTTTGCAGCCACAATAGTAGTAGTAAAAATCCAAATTTGAGAACAAAACTTCAAAGTTTATTCAATTTCCTAACATATTTCAATGTTATAATAACTTTCTGAGTTAGTTTAGCACTCAGGAGCTCTTAGTTCTTACAGAGTGCTGGGCAAAATTTCAGAGAAAAAATGGCAGAAAAGTAAGCCATTACACACACACTATTTACTTTGTGCAGTTATTTACAGACTGTAGCTGCAATGATTTTAGTGTAGCTTAGCTATAGTATAGTACAATCTATTTGTTTAGAGCATTTTCCTTCTCTTACACCATAAATACGGTAGTATGGGACATTGTTTGTGTAATAAACTCATCAGAATCGCTAGATTCCGAACAGCAGATCGCTCAGCTTCACTGGTGAAAATTCACCGTCCGAATCACTTTCTGAAAAATTTTAATTTTTTTATCATTATCACAATTAAGAACATCTGACTGAAACAATTTAAGAGCTTTAGCCACAGAAAGACGCATTCTGCGACCTGTACTTGAAATTAGAACATTGGTATTCATGGCACTCAAAAACGAACTTAGAAAATGAACTGCAAAAAAAAAAATTAGCTGTGTTTTCTCTCAAATTATCCATGTGTGGTTTAGTCCAAGAAATGAAACTAAAAGGATTTCAGCAGAGTGACTTTCCCTGAATAGTTTAATTGTACCTCCAAACATTAGAAACTAGTACGAAGCCGCGTGCGAAGCAAAATGTAAGGGACACACGATTGACGATGACACTGTTGTTTTGGCAAAACGGAACCCTCTCGAACTACGCTCACACCGTTGTTTGGGCCTCAAAGAGTTAATATATATGAACATGTTATTACTTATTTATGTGAAAATCCTTTTACTTAATATATGCAAAAATCTTATCACTTATTATGTGCGAAAATTATTACTTAATATTTGTGCAAAACTTATTTCTTAATATGTGTGAAAATCTAATTACTTAATATATGTGAAAATCTTAATACTTCAAGCCCCTATAGCAGTATTTACAATGACATTATCCTGATACATTTATACATACCTTCATAGATAGATAAATGCAGATGCGCTGACACAGAGAAAATATGGACAGGGGGAGCTGAATCCTATTTTTAAAACCTTATACCTTTACACATTCCTCCATAGATGGATAAATGCAGATGTGCTGACGCAGAGAAAATATGGACAGGGGGAGCTGAATCCTGTTTTTACGGCTTAATAAAAATAATGATAATAATCAGGGCTTTTTCTCTTCTAGCTGTACGCAGTACCAGTATCTTTTTCTAGGCATACTTGTTTAGGCGCTACTGTAATAGACACTGATGGTTACTGACACCTGTTTTAGACACTTTGTGGTGAGTACTAGAATTTTTTAAGGTCCTGGGTTCGCATCCTGGTGGAGCTTGAATTTTTTCAAAAATGACCTTGGCTCCCAGGTCGACCCAGCCTTGAGTGGGTACCAGGTGCAGTCCCAGGAAGTAAAGGCAGCCGGTGTGATGCTGACCACATCACCCATCTTGTGCAAATTGGTCTATAAAATATAAGTCTAGCCCTATATGCCCTGTACGCCTAAAGGTGTGGAAAAGGGTCCATTACTTTACTTTTTTTTTTACTTACTGACCAGAATGTTTTGCTATAAAAGTAAAAGCCCTGATAATAATCATCTGCTGAGTCATAGATAAATATAATAATATATCTGGAATAATATTTTTGTCTTTGCATTCGGTTTTGTATCCTCAGATCAAACCATCAGGTGGGTTGCCTCTATGAACTCACATATCAGCAGCAGGTCCTTCATGGTTCCCCATAGCTTGCTGTGCACACTTTGCTCTTGAGGCTGCAATAATATGAAAGTATAAACAAATACTGTTAAAGAGAATTCCAGTACATGGTTAAAGGGAACTGCTTAGCCTTCTTACAGAATTACTAGGGAACCCCTCCCCCCTCCCCATTTCTTTTAGGGAGGAGGCACAAGGAATCTGATCACCCAGGTTCTGGTACCTATGCACACATACCCATATGTGTGCATGCACATATATTTTGATTCTAAAATTAAAGTTTGTTGTCATTGATCACATACCATTATGACAGATTTAGACACTTTGTTAGAAAACATTTGCAATGTGTGAGGTATAAAAAGGATCATGTTAATTAATATTAAATTCATTTGTTATCATTACAGAATGCCTGTATGCAGATGCAACAGTTTCACTGTAGCACTTCACATTTAAAACACAATAAAGTAAGTTGTACTTAAAATTATATAGTTTTAGAACCAAGTTACATATTTTCAATCTAATAACATTTTATTTTCAACTTATTCAAGTAAAAGCCGGAGGACCAGTAGAAATATGGAATGAAAGTTAAATGCATTTTAAATGATATGACTGAGGAAGATAATGGACATAAAATGAGATAAATTCAGGAGGAATGCGGGACTAGATTGTTGTATCCATGATATTAAAGTGACTGCACAGGATGAAACTGAATGAAGGAATAGACTGTGAGCCCTGAGTGACATATAATTGCACAACAGGACAATGAAGGTAAGAGTGGTGTTGCCTTTTCTTTTATAGGGATGTGAATGCTGGAGTGATCAGTTGACAGTATTATCATCTTCTTCTTCCAGGTAGCATTCACCAGCTGTAAACTCCTGAGTAATGAACTGACAATATCTTCTTCTTCTTCTTAGCATTCACCAGTTATAAACTCCTGAGTGATAAAGTGACAATGTCTTATTCTTCTGCTTAGCATTCACCAGTTATAAACTCCTGAGTGATAAAGTGACAATATCTTATTCTTCTGCTTAGCATTCACCAGTTATAAACTCCTCAGTGATAAAGTGACAATATCTTATTCTTCTGCTTAGCATTCACCAGTTATAAACTCCTGAGTGATAAAGTGACAATATCTTATTCTTCTGCTTAGCATTCACCAGTTATAAACTCCTGAGTGATAAAGTGACAATATCTTATTCTTCTGCTTAGCATTCACCAGCTGTAAACTCCTGAGTGATAAAGTGACAATATCTTATTCTTCTGCTTAGCATTCCCCAGTTATAAACTCCTGAGTGATGAAGTGACAATATTGTATTCTTCTTCTTAGCATTCACCAGTTATAAACTCCTGAGTGATGAAGTGACAATATTGTATTCTTCTTCTTAGCATTCACCAGTTATAAACTCCTGAGTGATGAAGTGACAATATCTTATTCTTCTTCTTAGCATTCACCAGTTATAAACTCCTGAGTGATGAAGTGACAATATCTTATTCTTTTGCTTAGCATTCACCAGTTATAAACTCCTGAGTGATAAAGTGACAATATCTTATTCTTCTTCTTAGCATTCACCAGTTATAAACTCCTGAGTGATAAAGTGACAATATTGTATTCTTCTTCTTAGCATTCACCAGTTATAAACTCCTGAGTGATGAAGTGACAATATTGTATTCTTCTTCTTAGCATTCACCAGTTATAAACTCCTGAGTGATGAAGTGACAATATCTTATTCTTCTTCTTAGCATTCACCAGTTATAAACTCCTGAGTGATAAAGTGACAATATCTTATTCTTCTGCTTAGCATTCACCAGTTATAAACTCCTGAGTGATGAAGTGACAATATTGTATTCTTCTTCTTAGCATTCACCAGTTATAAACTCCTGAGTGATGAAGTGACAATATTGTATTCTTCTTCTTAGCATTCACCAGTTATAAACTCCTGAGTGATGAAGTGACAATATCTTATTCTTCTGCTTAGCATTCACCAGTTATAAACTCCTGAGTGATAAAGTGACAATATCTTATTCTTCTGCTTAGCATTCACCAGTTATAAACTCCTGAGTGATGAAGTGACAATATTGTATTCTTCTGCTTAGCATTCACAAGTTATAAACTCCTGAGTAATGAACTGACAATATCTTATTCTTCTTCTTCTGCTTAGCATTCACCAGTTATAAACTCCCGAGTAATGAACTGACAATATCTTATTCTTTTTCTTTTGCTTGGCATTCACCAGTTATACTCCTGAGTGATGAAGTGACAATATCTTCTTCTTCTTCTGCTTAGCTTTTACTGGCTGTAAACTCAGGGATAAAGTTTTGTTGTTCGTCTACCTCCCTCAAAATATGTTCCCTGTCTTGGTGCCCCTCCTGCAAGCAGTTTTATTGTCAACTCTCCCCATGTGAGAACTTGAGTTTTGCATGCACATCCATTTAACAGATCTGGCTTGCTTGTATGCAGACTGTCGGTTCCTCATCTCTCAAACAAATGTATTACGACTTTGAAGTTATTTGCATATCCTTTACAGGATTTTTTGGCTGTTGTGACTTTCTATGCAAATTTTACATTTAGTAGTTTGCCATTGCTTCAGAATGCTCAGCTCTTGGTATCACTGTCGAAACCAACGCAAGACAAACCATCTGCAGCTGGGATCGAACCTGGCACCCCGACATTACGAAGTGCGTTCACAACGCCTAAGCCATGGATGCCGACTTTGAAGGCACATCCCAGATCAGTCAACTTTTACAACATGCTTGTTATGGAGCAGTGGCCCTAGTTCCACATGGTCCACGTTAGTGCAGTCGATAAGAGGCTCGCTTCCAAATCCAGCTGCGACTCGCTGCAGCCCACAGTCGGTGTTCGAAACCGGACGGCTCCGGGGGTTCACCCAGCCTCTAGGAAATTGGTACCAGAGTGAGACTCTGGGGTAAATGGAGGAACTTCGCTGTAGCTACAGAGTTACGTGCGAACGGCAACACAGGCGGACAATTCTTATCAGCTGTCCATACTGGTGGCAGAGCCCTTATAACCGTGTGCAGTGACCTTGGTTCACATCTCCTGACTTTACCTTTACCTTTAGAGTTGACAATAAAACTGCTTGCAGCAGGGGGCACTAGAATCCACACGGAGAGAATTGACAATAAAACTTCTTGCAGCAGGGGGCACTAGAATCCACACGGAGAGAATTGACAATAAAACTGAATGCAGCAGGGGGCACTAGAATCCACACGGAGAGAATTGACAATAAAACTGCTTGCAGCAGGGGGCACTAGAATCCACACGGAGAGAATTGACAATAAAACTGCCTGCAGCAGGGGGCACTAGAATCCACACGGAGAGAATTGACAATAAAACTGAATGCAGCAAGGGGCACTCAATCCACACGGAGAGAATTGACAATAAAACTGCTTGCAGCAGGGAGCACTAGAATCCACACGGAGAGAATTGACAATAAAACTGCTTGCAGCAGGGAGCACTAGAATCCACACGGAGAGAATTGACAATAAAACTGAATGCAGCAGTGGCACGAACACAAAGAAAATATTTTGGAGAAGGAATGATGTTTGAGGAACCTAAGCCCTGTACAAGGGAATAAAAGTATGCATGAAAAGGCATGTAAATATCATGCTGTATTTGAAATATAATGCATTAAAAAGACTTCAAAATAGAACTAGCTTTATAGTCTTCATTGTTAACAAACAACAAATATTTCTCATCAGTTCAAGATATGTACGAATATTTAAACAAGTATATTTCTGTGTTGAAGTGGTAAAACCATGTGCCTTATGCTCTAAATGTTGTAGGTTCATTTCGTGGATGTGTGATTTAGTTCACAAGGGCATTTTTTGTTGAGATCCCTAGGGATTATTGCTGGAGCTACAGAATTTGTACTTTGTGTGGCACTCTCTGTAGGTGGATAACAGTTAATCTGACCCTCTTTACTTTTAACTTTAACTGTAAATAGATGTTTTAGAGATAAAAATAACTGCTATTGCTTTATCATCATATCTTCACAGTTATGGAACCTTGGTAAGATCAATCACATAGCTCTAGTGACTCCAGACCTTGACAAGAGTGCAGCTCTCTATAGAGATGTGCTAGGAGGGCGAGTTAGTAACAAACAAGCAAGTACTGTAGAATAGTTACCTCTGGTTTTTTTTTTTTAATCTTAGAAATAATTTTATGATGTTTTTTTTTTTTTTTTTATATTCATGACCAGTGAATTATAAATAACCACTGAAAGTGTATTATTTATGACAGAACTTGTTGAACAAATATAGAGCAGAAAAAACTGGAAAAACAACACTGGGAAAAAAACATAGTCACTCATGTCTGTATTTGCCAGGTTTTTTTTTCCTGGCAAAGGGTGAGGCTAAACAGTTATGGAACGGGTTTTAAAGAGAATGTAAACAATGTCTTAAAGGAAAGATTATAGCTATAATGAATTTAAATACAGAAAATGAATGTACTCCTCATTATCATTGTCAGGTTGAGTTGGATTATGAGTGACACTGAAGTTTTCTGATTGTGTCTCTCCACTGTCTCCTGGTATCAACAGCTCTCTTCAGTTCAGAAAAAGTCTTGTTTTAAAATCAGTGCATGCCTTGTTGTTTCTTGGACATCTCTTTTTCTCTTGTCTATAAGTCTGTTTTAAAATTAGTGCATGCCTTGTTGTTTCTTGGACATCTGTTTTTTTCTTTTGTCTTCAAAAACTTTCACAAGGAGACCTTCATGTCTCATATTGTTGCCAAGTCAGTTTTTCTATATTATGTTGGGTTTTTTTTTTTTTTTTCACCTGTTCTGGTGTCATTTATTTCTTTGATAATGGTTCTGTAAGAGGTCAGTTCGGCTACGGGATGAACAGAGTTGATGATAGTGAATCATCACGTATGAACGAGCTGACCCTCAGTAAAACTCAGTGTGAGACCGGGCAGCTTGACCACGGAATAAACTGTGTCGAGTTAACTGGCTAAAGCCAGGTCCCACGGTTAACACTTATTACCACGTGTCGAGAGATGAACGCGGGAGGGGAACAAAAAGCTTGGAGAGAGCTCGCTGGAGGAGAGTTGGGTAGTGAGGACTTGACTGGACGAGAGGTAGCGCTTTGACTAGGTAAACGTATGTTAGTCAAGTGACATTTAGGTTGAATACTGTTTGTGGTTAGTATTTTTTTTAGATAGGCTGTGTTTTCATTTAATGTTTCGACAAGATAGCATAGAGTTAATGTTCCTGGTATAGTAGACGTTCCATACAGTATTTGTTAAGCAGCTAGTGAATGTGTGACACGCATTGTAGATGGCGGTAACACTGCCCAGTCACACTTAGGCCATACACCTTACGTGTGTCACTGAGTCCTGCGTGGCAATAGACGGCGGCTTAGTCAGCACTGATAAACTGTTAGTTTGGAATCGTGTCCTTGGGGATCCATGGGAACGGCTCTGGTTGACCAGTGAATATAAAAGCTGCTCAACGCCGGCGTTTTGGATAAGGACTGCCAACTTGGTTAAGGTGTTACTAGTTGTATTGTTCGTTGTACATTAAAGATTATGTTTGTACTTAGCAGGTGCGTGTCTTAAGTGTGTCGTAGGGTAGTAAAGTCTGTTAGCTGGCCTACCTAGCGCGCCATAGAAAATGAATATAGTAAAGTAGGTCGCTGACAGGTTTTTTTTTTTTTTTCAGCTCACTCTTTGCATCTTGCAGTCACATCACAGTTCAAAATTCTTTTCAGTTTTAATTTCTCTCCCCTACCTGTTTACCCAAGTGACTAAACTGAAACATTCAGAACTGGAAGAAATGATAATAGACAGCGCATGAAGAAAAATACAAAAGGATTTTAAAGTAATTTGGATGACATGACAATAATTCTCCAAGTTGGCTTCAGAATAGTTGCACAGCAACCATAGAACAGTGCACTTCAGTTCTAGTGTAAAAGATGTGACATCTAAATTATTTCTGACAGCCTCTTCCTGAGCATGGGGTTACAACAGTGTTTGTCGAGCTTGGAGACACCAAAATTGAGGTAATTGACTTTAAGTCTTTAAAGAAGCATGCTTTTTAATAAGAATTAGTTTTAAAACCCAGACTATTGGTGATTTATGCACTATGTATGAAATTATTTGAAAATATAAATCATTTTGTCCTTAGCATATCCTGATTTTTGTAATATTCTGTATGCACTTATATGATCGTAGACCAATGTGGCATGAAGGCATGCATGCCCTGCCTGTATCATGATTTGTTCTGTTCATGTAGTCATTTGTTCGCAGCATGATTTCACCCTCCGGTCCTGCTTTCCACTTCCTGGAGTTTCAACTCTCTGAACCCAGCTACATATGGTGCTCATAAAGACAGGGCAACTCCCATGGACAGCTCACAAACATTTATGAATGTTCAATAGTTTCACTTTCTGCAGCCATAAATACTATAATAAGCAGCTGCTTGTAATCCAAATTGTGCTTGCATGTCATTTTGAAGGATTAGAGCAACTGATCTATTTGTACAAATGCTGAATCATTTCCTGTATACAGAATGGGCAATTCAAATTTGAAGTATCCACAATTTCATGTTTCTAACTTTATTATTCACTGAAGAAAAAAAATGTGAAGTAATACTTTCTGAATGCCCTTTGTATTTTATGTATCTAGCTGTCTGTCTGTCTGTCTTGTCTTTCTTTGCTTAATGCTGTTATGTGTCACAGACACGGCTAGTGATCGGTTTCCAGGAAAGTGCACACTTGTTAACTTGCTGTGTGGTGGTATTGTTGAGTTTCAGCAAGTTGTTAACTCCATCTGTTCATATACTTCTTGGGCTTCCTCTGCCTCTTGATGTTTCCATTCTCATGCTGTATGCTTTTTCAACTGGTGATACTTGTACTTTATGCTGTAATCTATTTAGCGAGGAATGCCTGGCTGAATTGTTAAGAGTTCAGTACTCTCATGCAGGATATCCATGTTTGAAAACCTAGTAGGTTATGCATTTCTCTGTTGGGGACAATAATAAAAATCCTCACCTGCACAGTTTGTGGCGACTGCACTAGCCATGTGGCCCTAAATCCTCAGGCTCAAAGACCCTGCCTGCACTACAAAAGTGGTTATTTACAAACAGTAATAACAGACAGCAGTTTATTTGGTGATTGCCTGCGATGAATTGTTGGTAAAATTATTCTTTTTAATTACTGCAGCTGTTGCATCCATTGGGAGAAAAGAGTCCAATACAATCTTTCTTGGAGAGAAATAAATCAGGTGGCATGCACCATATCTGTATAGAGGTAAGTACTTTCAACATAATAATAACTATATTTGACACTGTGACATCTTTAATTTGAAACCTAACTTGACACTACTCAGGTTTGATTGTATGCGGTTTTTAAAAAAACATGTCAATAAGAGCATGCAATCTTCTTTTTTTTACTTCACTGCCTGTAAACTCTGGTGGACAGTTCTGGTTGTTCATCCACTTCTGGACCTTTGCTCCAGGATTTGAATTTTGTATGCACATCTGTTTTTGAAATGTGGCTGCTGGTTGCTCAGCTTTCAGGCAGATATGCACTCTTGACTTTGAAGAAAACATCCCTAATTAGTTACCTTTTATGACATCTATGTCATAACGCATAGTTATCTTTTTATGCGCTTGACTTTACCTCTTTATCCAATATGGTGTATTTGTGTTTGTGGGACTTGTACGAGGATGAGTCTTTTGCGGAATTCTTTTTAAGGAGCATTAGTTTTGCTTTTCTTTCTTGTATCTTCGTCCAGGTGTTATCGCTTAGCCACTTCTTCTTCTGTACTTGACCCAAAATAACGCCTTCAACTTTTATTATACTGCATAATGAATGGCATAGTCATTCAAAACTGAATAAAATGACATAGTCTGGAAATCAAGCCATGAACTTCAGGACATACAACAAATCTTCTTCTCCACATTCAGTAACTCCAGTGGAAAGTTCTGGTTGTTCGTCCACTTCTGGACTTTAGTCTTATTCAAAAACTTGCCTTTTTTTTGCCTGCACATCCATATTTACAGATCTGGCTTATAGTATGCACTGTTGGCTCCTCGATATTCAGGCAAATGCACTCGTTTGAAGGAAACATCCCTAATTAGTTGACTCTTATGACATACTTGTTAGAGGGCAGTGGGCCTGTTCCTTTTTCCTGCCATGAAGGGGCTCCCAAACCCATAGGCAACATGCCCGATAGTCTAAACACTTTGCTGCAGATATCATTATACATTCTCCTATAGAAAGTTTTGTTTATGTTTTTTTTTTTTAATAATATGCTTGATCTTTCAGAGATATAAATGTGCATCATTAATTTTGTACATCTAACTTTTATTTTGAAGGTAGTTGTTTTGAAGTCTTAATCATTTTCTGATCATTTCACAGGTTGATAACATTCATGAGGCAATAAAAGATCTGAAAGCAAAGAACATTCGCCTTCTCAGCGAAGGACCGAGAACAGGTGCTCATGGGAAACCAGTTATATTTTTACACCCTAAAGATTGTGACGGTGTTCTAGTAGAGTTAGAAGAAGCATAGAAAGTCTCTAGTCAAGCTAGCAGAGCGCAGTTTGTTGAGAGACCTGCTATATATCCAATTAATATTCAGTAAGAACAGAGCTTTTGTTTTGTATGGGGAAAGTGTCTGATAAAAGGTGTCGGTAATCACCACAAAGTGTCAATTACAATAGTGCTAATAAAAAAGAATACCTTTTTTTTTTAAAGGTGCAGGTTCTGCCTACCGTTGTGTACCGCAAGAAAAAATGAGTATGAACAAGTATAGATTATTCTGCTGTAAGATACTCTACTGAGAGTAAATATGAAGAAACAAGCAGCAGTCTGTTTTAACTCTGTCAGTACCAGGACACAGCAACAAATCCTGAAGGAAACACTTGGAGAAGAGGGATACAGTAAGGAACGTTTTTGATGCCATTGGCCAGTCAAGCATATGGTGCTGTGCCAGACCTATATTTCGGTCAGCACTTTATGGGTCATACAATCAACACCTCACGGGCTCTTCTTTTTGCATTGTGTATAGTATTTTTCAGGGACTCTGATATTTCTGCAGGCCATCTTCTACGTTGTTGACCATAAACATTTCATTTATGTCATAACATTTTCCTTCTGTCTTCTGAAGACAGTGTCCATGTTTGATATTAATAGCATAGCAATGATAAGAATACTCTGTTGAACAGTGCTTTTTTAATCTTCCTATTCATGTACTTACAATTATTTCCCTGTAGCAACATACACATGATGTGAGTCGTGGACTATCTCATAGTCCTTAAGAAAGAATATAGGAGCTTTTTAGCTGAAATGCTATAAAAAGATTATCAAAATACCATGGAAAGAAAAGAAGAAATACTGACATATTAAAAGATCTAAACATCAAGGAAGATTGGCTAATAAACAGCATCTTGTTGCTGCAGAAGCTGAAATATTTTGGTCATATCAAGCGCCATGGCGGAATTGAAAAGGCCCAGCCAACACAAAGATGGGCACAGGATATAACTGACTGCTGGATTATGAAAGTACAAGAGGCAAGAGACAGAGTTTCTTTCAAGCGGACTGTGATGAGTGACATTCTGCAAAGGACCTGCTATATGGTGATGATTTAAATGCTTGCATTACACAATTGGTGCCATTTGGACTATGACTTGATTGCATCTTTGTTGGATTTCTTGATTAAATCTTCCATCTTTTAAAAATATGCTCCCCAGATCCGTAAAGTCCTTTGCCTGCTTCAATTCATCATCATGAACTTCTACACTTGTGGTTCTCCTTTTTATGGAGAATGTCATCACTTCTATTTTGTCTAAGCTGATCTTTATAATATCATAGTTGTCGCATGCTGAGTGGAGTCTATTCATATGTCCTTGTAGTTTTCCTGTTGTTTGTGCTATGATTGCCTATGTTCTTGTAGTTTTCCTGCTGTTTGTGCTATGATTGCCTATGTCCTTGTAGTTTTCCTGCTGTTTGTGCTATGATTGCCTATGTCCTTGTAGTTTTCCTGCTGTTTGTGCTATGATTGCCTATGTTCTTGTAGTTTTCCTGCTGTTTGTGCTATGATTGCCTATGTCCTTGTAGTTTTCCTGCTGTTTGTGCTATGATTGCCTATGTTCTTGTAGTTTTCCTGCTGTTTGTGCTATGATTGCCTGGTCATCAGTGAAAAGCAATTAATTTAGTAATTCTCCAGTGTTGTCCCCATCGCTGGCTTAAGCATGTATTGAAACCGACAACAAAGAGATGGAAAATGTCAAGGATTGTGAATATTTATGAGGATTGTGCTTATGTCAGATACTGTACTATGGATCATGCACAGATAAATAAACTGAGACAATTTGCTATGGTGTTGTCACTTATTGCTACTGATGTTTTTGAGCATTATGAAAAAAGTATGTGTGTGTGTATCCAGCCTTAAATGGCACCAGGTAATCTCAGAAGTAAAGGCAGCTAGCATGTTGTTGACCACATTACCCACCTAGTCTATAAAATATAGTTCTAGCCCTATATAGCTGAAGGGTGTGGAAAAGGGTCCTGAATACACACACATATATGTGTATATATACATATATCCTGTCTCATGCCAACCTTTCGTAGCCTCCTACAGCATGCAAGGAAGGTTACAGTTATTCTTTTCGTACATTTTTTTTAATCATTAATCCTTCTAGCTGTATGTCATTGATAAAGTATGTTCATATTAGTCAGATTTTGCAGCGGTAATTTTCTGTAAGAAGAGTTATCTGGTCTCATGCCAACCTTCTTTGATTACCTCTCATGACAGGCATGGTACATTTCAGGGTTTATATTCTTTGCTTCACTTTAGTGATGTTTTATGTTTATTTTCTTAGCTGTAATTATTTGTTAAGGTTAAATATGTTAGCATTCCCAATGACATTCTGCAGCGTATGAATCTATTTGTTCTACTGGTTCTGTACTTACAACTCATAACTCTCAACAAACGTGGCCAGATAAGACAACAGAATAACAAAAATGTTAACAGCAACAGTGAATGAAATTTATTGGTTACATTGTTTAAAAAATAAAAGGACCCTCTAGACATCAGGCATTCTGTGCAAGATGCATATTTTCATGGACCAATCATACCTTTACCCCCTAGTACCCATTTTTCTGGGTTGACTCTGAAATCAGGGTCAATTATAAAAATCTGCCATGGTGCTGATCTGAACCTAAAGGCTTTTAGGCCTGCAGGTCAACACCGTGAAGCTGAATTACTTTCCCATAAAATGCCTTAGAAGACCCCCCAAAAAAGAAATTAAACGGCAGGACGTGTTGATATACTGTAGTTCTAAAAGAAAAAAAAAAGGGGAGTGGGGGCATATGGGACCCTTTTTCACCCCTTCAGGTGTATTTGGCACATAGGGCTAGACCTATATATCGTACAGACCAACCGGTACTCAGTGAGTGATGTGGTCAACATCAAGCCAGCTGCCTTTAATTCCTAGAACTTTGCCTGCTAATTTATTCATACTGTAATGAAGAAACAGATTTGTTGAGATGATAGCCTGCCTAGTTCATATGCCAGACCACCAGCTTCCAAATATAGTTTACAGTGAGGCACAAGACTGGAAGTCTGCATACAGATAAGCCAGATTTGTGGAGAAACAACCAGAACTTTCTGCCAGTTTTCAGCTGATGAATGCCAAAAAGAAAAACATCCACAGACAGAGTGAAAAGAATGCTAAAACGACACATCTGAAACCGCTCTCAAGTCCTTTGATTACAGACACGACAGCCTGCTGAATGATCTAGACGACAGATTTTATCTTGGTTTAGCAACCTTTTGAGGCAGCAGAGATCACAGTGGCGCAAATCAATAATCTAGAAAGCTCAATGTGGCTAACGCTTTTTCTGTCGCATCTGCCTAAGAACTTTCTGGCCTCACCAGTCACACAGATACTTAAGTAATTAAATCAAACTGGATGAGTAATCTCCTGCTATGATAAACAACATACTCAGGACCATGTACTGGACATGCTGTATGAGAGCTTGCTGAAAGTGCAGCTATTCTAATGTTTTGTCCCTTTGCAAAGTTAGTCTGTGGCTTCCCTTGTAACTTAGGCACAGTATAATACCTGAGTGGTAATTTCTTTATGTGTGTTTCAGTCATTTCTGTCCTTTCCTTCATTCGTTTCTAGTGTATTTTCAGTGTAACCTACAGTTATATTTCAATATAATAAATTGCATTTAAAAAAAAATTGATCAATCGGTTGTCACCTTAAGGACGCTGCCTACAGCTTTACGGAAGTTGCCGTGGCCGAGCGGCTAGACGCTCGCCACGGATCAGAGGGTGGTGGGTTCGCTCCCTGGCGGAGCCGAACTTTTTTCAAAAATGACCTTGGCTCTCAGATTGACCCAGCCTTGAGTGGGTACCGGGTGCAGTCCCGGGAAGTAAAGGCGACTGGCGTGATGCTGACCACATCACCCATCTTGTGCCGATTGGTCTATAAAAATATAGGTCTAGCCCTATATGCCTAAAGGCGTGGAAAAGGGTCCTTTACTTTTACTTTTTACTTACTACAGCTTTAAGATACTGAGATTTAAAAATCTCAATCTGGATGGAAGACCAACAAGGCAGATCCCAGATACCCCGTTCATCCTCCAAAGAAGTAAAAACTAGGGCATCTCTAGCAGCAACCCTTGCCAGGTGTAACCTGCAGTCCTATGCAGGCAAGGACTTGTGAAAATGTTTCACATTTATATTTCTATGTTTTGCATGAATCAGATTTAAAACCAGGAAATGTAATTATTATTATATTTTGATCTTTCTCCAACAAGTCAGTTAATCATATCTGAAGCAGATAATATTTGTTATCCTTATAATATGCCCGGCTCTCTAGCGGAATTGGCTAAACCGGATTTCGCGGAGACCGGGTGACGTACTCCTTGTGGTCCGGGTTCAATCCCGGGGGTAGGCAGGAAAGCCACATTTTCTCCCAGATTTACGGTATTTACAATGGAATCAAGGCCGAAAGGTTGCGATATCCATAATACCGAGCCTAAGGGTTAACAACTCAAGGCTTCTGGATACTAAAACAAACAAACAACATCCTTATAATATAACAAATTAATCATATATAGAGCAGAGATTTATGTTATACTCATTGTTATATTTATGAAACAATGCCAGCTGATCAGATTTCAAAAATGGTTAACAGGGATACATTCTTCTTCTTCTTTCGTTTCCTGAAATAAGTTGTCTATATCAGCAATTTTGTCTCTTGTTTAAATTTAACTGTTGTTAATTTATTCAGTGGTCCATAGAGTTTACTTTCCACTGTTGTTCTTTCTGGCCAAAAGGTTTGCCTTAATGTGTTAAATTCGGTGCAGTCCTGTAATACGTGCTCTGCTGTCTGGGGCACCTTTCCACAGGTGCACATGGCTGATACGCCTATCTTGAATTTTGTGTACATGTGGTTACGTAATCGGTTGTGCCCTGTTCTGAGGCGGAGGATAATGACTTGTTCTGATCTGTCCATAATAAAATAGTCGTCTTGTGCTGGGTCTGGTGGTTTCCTGATTGATTTAATGATTCTTTTCTTTTGGTGGTATGTGACTGGTACATCCAGCTGCACTTTTGTTGCACCTTCTCCTGCCAGTTGATCAGCTTTCTCATTTCCAGGCACTTCACAATTTGATGGTATCCACTGCATTACAACTCTAGTGATACATTTACATGCACGACACCTCATCATCATGTAGCAGGTCCTTTGCAAAACATCGCTCTCCCGCCTCATGTACTTTCATACTCAAGGTGCCACTTATATCCTGTGCCCATCTTCGTGTTGGTGGGCCATTGCCCCTCCTTCCTAGTACCATGCCTTCTGCTATTATTTTTTCCAATCCGTCATAGCACTTAATATGACCAAAATATTTCAGCTTCCGAGACAGGTTGCTGTTTATTAGCCAATCTACCTCAATGTTCAGATCTTTCAAGATGTCAGTATTTCTCCTCTTCTTTGTCCAAGATATTCTGTGACTCTTTCTATAGCATTTCAGCTCAAATGCCACTATTCTTATCATGGATGCATGACACCTATGAGGTTTAAAACAACAGACCTATGCTACACTGAAATCTGTATACACTTTTTAAGAATATTTATATTACATATATCTACAACAGGTCAGCTAACCACTTCACCAGGTAATGGAATGATTGGCTTGTATATCCCAACCATGATGATACATCTGCTCTTATTTTACTACTCAGCTGGAGCACAGCCAGTAAATATTATCCTCTAAAGAGTCAGCTCCACTGTTTCTTCAGCCGCTTTGTGTTTTTCTGACAGCTCCACTGTGTCTTCAGCCGCTTTGTGTTTTCCTTTCTCATCGTGGTTATTTTCTCTGATTCTGTCATGCCTGTGCTCATCTCTTCGGCCTTGGTAAGGACCTGGGCCTCGGTAATTGTAAATTGGATTATATCTGTAACTGTGATAGTCAGAGTGATATCCTCTGTTATGACCTTGACCGGTCCAGTACGGATTGTAGCCATTCCCATCTGCAAAGTTTCCCCATGAGTATGGACTGTCCTGTATAAATCTGTCAACAGGAAAGCTGTTATCCCTTCCATCTGAGTTGAAATTTTCCGGTATAGACCCACCTACAGATCTGCCTTCTTCTAAGTACTGACCAGACAAAGGGTAGACAGGCCCATCACTGCCTGAGTATCTTATGCCTTGAGAATACTCATTATGAGGCCATCCGTAGGTACTACCATTTGCAAGATCTACAAATCCTGGATCCTGTGGATATGGGAGTCTCTGACCATCAAATGGTGAAACATACAAGCCTGGTCCAGGCCTCGTCCCTCGCTCCCTTGCACTGTCATGATGCTCCCTTCGCCAATCAGGGTGATCTTGTCTTCGATGCCTCCATCTAGACTTGTCTTTTATAGGTCCGTGATATCCACGTTTTCTAACATCCTCCTCTGGTAACTTGAAATTGGGATCATATGTTGACTGGCCACTGAAAAAAAATGTATAATATTTCTTACAGTTGTTGAAATGCACACACACACACACACAAAATTATTTGAACCATTAAAGTGTTTTGAAATTTTATTTGCCCAATTTCTCAATCAAGAACAGACACTAATAAACACAATCCAGAACAGACACCAAAAATCATAAGACTCCTTGTCATCTGGCCTCTGACTGAAAATGAATTTCTTTATATTATTTATTTTGTTCACAGTAGCCTAAGCTTTTCACATAATCTTAAAGTTTTCCTCTGCCTCACTTAGCCTGTTATTTCCCTCTAAGAGTAACTTCTCAATTTCACTCATGAGCTGATATATGCTTCAGAAACAATATGTGTTATGATTGAAAATAACTGAAATAATAAATTTGAGATTAATCATCTGAGTAAGTTGATTTTTACTTTTCACAGCTGTAGTTACCTCAATAACAACTAGACTTAAAAGTGGGCTACAGCTAATTTAAGTTATTTATCACTTTCATCTGGAATGTTTAAGAAAAAGCAGTCAATATAACAAGAACAGACCATGAAAGAAACAAAGATGTTAGAACAATGGGAACAACATCTGTGATTTGATTTTATGAAAAGCAAAGACTGCAATGGTTTTGTCACCTGCTTAAAATAAACCCAGCATCATCGTCAGCAAGAGCATTCAATACAAGAATGGAAACATCAAGAGACAGGGGAAGGCCAACAAGAATATGGACAGATGGAGCTAAAGATTTGCTGAAACAACAATATCACCATGCAGCAAGCTAATGAGCGCATACTATCATGGAAACTGATCATTAGCCTAACAGCATTAGGGAGATAAAGACAATAAATAGATAAAAATAGAGATTTGCTAGTAATTGTCGATTTTTGTTCCACACTGTATTAAACAATATTTAAGTCTATATATTTTAGGATAACTTTATCTCTCCAGTAACTATCAATTAATCACATATAAAAGACTGCCTTTGTGATCCAAATACACTATTCTAGACAATTCTGAAGTTATGGCATAATTTCAGTAATGTGTCTACTGACGAAGAAAGACACTTACACCCTATACGATCTCAACACGGATAATTAGCTCATAAACAGCACCTGTACCATAAATGGAGGTATTTCATAGTGGCATGGGAATGGTGATGGAAGGTGCAGCTTCTTGAAAAAGAGGGAGAGGCCGACCTCCATGAAAGTGGATACTAGACACTGAAGATGCTTAGGCTATGAAAGAACATGAGAATTGGCTAAAGAGACTTTTAGGCATGCCACAAAGAGAGCGATGTTCTGTAAAGAACCTGATAATGTCAAATGACATCAAGTTAGATGAGATGCTTTCAGTAGCTAACAATGCTTTCAGTTAATGGATTGAAACTGGCATCAAACGGACGATTTATTATGCCAGGACTAGATAGGCAGCCATGATTGTTGAAAAGTGTCATTCTCACCATTTTCTGGTCTTTAGATCTTTCAGATAGTTCTCTCTTTCCAGCTTATGACCTCTGGCTTCATCAAACACTGCAGAAATTTATACAATTAGATGAAATTTACATAATACAACACAGAAAATTAAATCATGACGACAAATATGCAAACACGTCAACAGAAATGGCTAAAGTAATAGTCAACAATGTGAAAACTTCTCTCATCTAGACAGCTAAGTTACACTCGACAACTAAAACTGATCAAGTGTTACAATTAACTCAATAAAATTATATCCATAAATTGAGGTCTTTTAGGTATATTGCGCATATTTATATAGAGCAGTCAATGCTGAATGGCAGGGGATGAATGTTGAATTAACTCTACCAGACCGCTGGCCCGCTATTACAGGAATTTCCTAATCTGCCGCTAAACCGCTGTCCCTCAATGTAGGAAATTTGCGTACTATAAGAAAACAATGCGTCACAAACTAAAAATAACTAACCAATCGTAATCGGACCTCGTGGTTAGTCATTGAGAATTGCTGCTTACGTGTGTCTGGATTTTCGATGTCTTGTTTGACAGGAAAAAATTCACAATAAAACGAGCGGCTTATGAACCAGGCACTTTGACAGGAAAGTGAAGTAGGTCTAGGCTTTTCAGTCCAACAGGTTGGTTTAGACTCTTGAGGAGTCAGAATTTCTTGAAGAATACGTTCCTAGTTAAAGTGATTCAGTCAGAGTGATGAGGAGAGTCTTGACAATTATAGAATTAAAAGTAGATCGATAGTAAAAGAAGGGGGCTTGTCCCTCAAACAGCAACATCCGGTGCTCACTTTGTGAAACAATGCCGATCTTTCTGGGTGGAACTGCACACCAAGGTAGAATACTGGCGCTAGATGAAAGGTAATGTCTCCAAGTTTCAACTTATTTTAACCACTTGTTTGCATGTAACTAATATTTTTGTATATCATGTTGATTTTTCCACATTGATGCCCAGGAGCTCAGGTATAGGGGACAGTCAGGTTCAGAGCCTCAGGTCTGGTAAGGTTAAGAATCAACATCATAGCACTTGGGACATTCAACCTAAGAGCTCTGCCCCCACCTTCAGCAGCAAGCGAAGAGTTCCAATTCTGATGGCATCAGTAACTGCCTGATATTATATCCAACTCGCTTTTCACTTGAGTGCAGAGTGTCAGCCAGAACTCCTGATAACTCCTCGCAGCACCATTCTCCTCTGACCATAAAGATCTACTTGTGTTCCCTTACAATTCACTCGCTCCCAAAGAGTCCTCACAATATCTAGCTTGTCAAACATCAATTCACCTCGACGTAGTACAGAACCAGCCAGTCCATTTGCCTGCTCATTTCCCAGCACACCAGCATGACCTGGAGAAATATACAAAGGACGCTAACTACCCAGGACCTCTAAGGTGATGCTTGCCACTCTGCATGGAGCATGCTTAATGGGTGATATGGTTGGCCAAAAACATGCCCTGCTTTTTCATTCCAGGAATATTTTAACTGAAAACCTTACATTAAACATCTATCTTAAAAACAAAAGAAAGATTTTATGTAAAAACTTGGCCACGGTAATTTGCTAGGTATAGGATTTACTTTAGGATCAAATAATTAAAAGAGAAGATAATGTGTAATAGACAAGATAATACATGAAAAACGTAGCTCAAATTATAAGATACTAATTCTGTTGGTGCTACTAGGAATGCTTAACTGCTGCTTGTAACTATGAAAACTTCTAAAGTAATATCAATTTTTATATGTTAAAATTGAAATACACTGTCCCCGTGAGCTTTTGTTAGAATGAAAATCACTCAGCTCACTGTCTGAAGCTGCGGTCACAATTTAGAAAGGGCATGTCACTTTCAGCTTCAAGCAATTCAGTATATATTTTTTCCACCGCACCATCTCCACAGTGCAGGAAATGAAACACACCAATTTATAAAATGATCTGTGTGGATTCTGGGGCTTCATTTTGGTGGTAGAGGTTAGGTGATGCAAATGCGCTACACAATTCTGTGGTTCCAGGTTTGATCTTAGCCTCAGGTGAGAACCGACTATTCAGAACAATGACAAACTACTGAATGTAAAATTGCCTAGTGCAATCACAAAGAGCCCAAAAATAAAAAAATTCTGCAATGCCCTGTAAAGCATACACCATTAACTTTATAATCGACTGCACACGTGATATAATCTTTTATTAATTTTTTGTGTGCAATAAAATCACACATCTGAATTCTAGTGCAAGTTTCTCATCTGATGATAAATTAACAAAATCACTTCACAATGGAAAGTTACTGTTGCCTGTTTAGCAAACAGCTTAGGTGCTAGATAGTGATGTCATGGCATCTAACAACGCCACCTGAAAAAGCCATTTTTCTGAACACCAGCAATAAAAGCTGACTGACTGGGCTTCAAAGATGGAAGTCTGCTGCAGTAGATATGTTTATCTATTGCTTCTTTGGTAATATGACACAGTGGGATCTCGATCCCTCTGATGCCTTGACTCTCATACCACAATTCACAAGGACCATCTTTTGGGTTTATGCCAAGCATAACAGCAGTAAATAAGAAAAATGACTATAAAGTAACCCACATGTGTACTGTATAAAGAAAGAACTTACAAGATATTGCAACATCCGGCTCAAAGTTCATTTCCTCTATCATATACCTGAAGTTTGAATAACACAAATATTGAATGATTCAGTCAGCAGTAGAAAAGTGAATAATTTTTAGAATGTAACTGAAGCTACTGTTTGTGAAGTAACACTTTCACTGTGCAGGCTACCTTCATGTATGACCAAGTCTCCTCCCATAAATAACACAAAGAGAATATTACCACAGTGAATTTAGTTCTGTAGCACTGGCTACGAGCCAGATATGTGTACACTTCTTTTTCTTTTGCTTTCATTTGCCTGAAAAAAAATTGTCTCATCAACAATTTTCTCTTGTAAGAATTTCACTGTCGTGTTAAGTTCATTCAGTTGTCTGAAGAGTTTACTTTCTACTGCTTTTCCCAGCTGTTGAGGTATTGCTGATATCTGCTAAACTTTCGCTTTCATTAAAGAAAGTTAGACACATGGTTAACAACCCCAATATCAAGGTGCAGAATTTTTTTTTCTTATTTCATAAAAGTGCATGCCAAAAGTTAGGTAAACTTTTCCTTCATTTCATCTAACTGCTTTTGAATTTGCATATTTTTTTATTAATAAGCCGTGTTTAAATTATTTGATACAACCCCATCAATGCACAATATGCCAAAAATAAAAACAGGATTTTTTGTTTTTTTCGGGGACCAATTAATCATTCTTTTCTTATTTCTTATTGTCAAATGTGTTTGATTTACGTCCAAGGATCTGGAATTGAGTTCCATTGTAATCAGAAAAACAAAAACATGTCTAATGTATTTATGATGATTGTTTTAATTGTCAATGCACCAGCTGTTTTTGAAATACTACAGTATATGCAGAGACATTCCGTAAAACCCCATTTTAAAATTATCATATTAATTAAATATGTATTTACTGAAGAAGGCTCCACAGCTGCAGCAACATTCACGTTTTGTTTGTTTCTGTTATATTGTGAGGCTCTCTGATATACTTTTCGTTCTATCTTTCCCTGATATCTTTAGATATGAAGTGATCTAATTACAGTTTCAGATGTGGTAATTTAAAATTAAAAAAAAAAAAACAGTAAACGAAATCATTTTAGGCCGAATGTCAGGTATAAATCTCATCGAAAGGAACATTGAGAACAGAGACACGCAGAAGAGAGAGGGGCAAACATAGATGCAACATTAAAAACAAAATGCAGGCATTAATCAAGAAAAATCAGCATTGCGTATCATTTCATATTACCTGCATATTAGATAGCCGGTGCGGTTTACACCATGTGTACAATGAACTCCAATTATGTGATCTGAAATGAAAGCACTGCAAATGTTTCCAGAGTAAAGAAAAACATTCAAAGCAACAACAACAACAAAATTAAAGAATCAATCTTTACGTGACATCACAACAATGACTATGTATACAATTTAGATAATCACTCTACCTACACATAAACTTATATCAAATAACCATAAGATACAAACATACATTATTCAAAATTAAAGTTCTCCTGTTCTAGCTATAAAAATGTTCCCAACAGAACAAAGCCATCAATATACCTCAATATAATAATAAAATATTCACATTATATACACCTTTCTTAATATATAACAACACATTAGCCAAACTTACCATTATCACCAGCATCAAATTTTTTCACAGCATGGGCAAACCTGGAAACCAAACATTAACAAATCTGATTTTAGGGTTATTCAGTAATTTACAGTTTGAAATAAAATTACATGACCTTACATTGGTTAATGCAGAGTCAAGTAATCTATAATAATTGTCTTTTTGATAACTCCACATGATAATCTTCTGTATAAGTTTCATCCAGTCCAGCATTTTAGTCTATTATACTTTGCTTCAACCGTAATCTTTCCAGCAGTCACAATATTTTTAAATTATTCTCTTTTCATAACATGATCAAAATTAGACTACAGCCCCATCCATATGTGATCTGAAGCATGTTTTGTAGATTTTTCTTTTAAACTGAGATCAGAACATTTTTAATTCTTCAGAATAATAATGTTGCAGCAGCTTTTACCCTTATTTCTTTTGTATGTGCTCTGTGTCCATGATTCTCATACACACAATAGTGATATATATGTAACACTGTTGTCACAACTACAACTGACAATTAAACTGTCTTAACAATAATACACCAACTGAAACATCTATGCTCCTAATAACAATGTGTTACTTTTTTTTTTTTTTAAGTAACAAATTCAGTCAAATTGTAAAGAAAATCTCAATGTTACAATATAGGATTGGCTACGCTTATGTCTAGGGTAAGACAGAGCCTTTAAAAATAAAAGACCAAGAGCATATACCCATCAGGGCGAGAGAACTATATTTTACTTTATTTCAAATATATTTTAGCACCATCTACACAGATTTATTGGGTAAGAAGGGAAACTGACCAATACCTTCCAAGAACCAAGAATGCCTAAGCCTGAACATTCCAATGGTACCATCTGTCATGGAACTTCCCTTTAGGTCACATACAAACACAAAGGCTACTCACTGCTGGAAGACACTCTCACTGGGTACATCATGTCCAGGTGTGAAGATTTTCTTGTATTCTACAGCATTCTTCAGAAACTCCTGTCAAAAATCATAACGTAAGGTTTGATAATAATATTATCATTATTTTCTGCAGCGGAATAAGGACTAATGCCTAGCTCTTTAAAGACTGGGGGTGTGGGGAAGATATAAACGTTAGCCTCAAACTCTGAAGGTTGTGGATTCAACTTCAGAAAAGATTCTCTCATCTTTTAGCTCTTTATCTTTTTGTTGTCTCAAAGAATTAAAGGATGAGTAGTAATGTGAATAGGTAGCATGTTTCAATATTTTATTTAGAAAAATTAAAATAGGATAAAAAGAGACTTGGGAAAGAAAATTTAAAAAAATCAGAATTTAATTATTTTAGTAACATCAGGCTAATAACCTCTTCAGTTCTAAGCTGCCACTAATCCAGCACTGGTGTCCATTTTTATGCCTGGTAACTGCCCAAAAGCAGGCACTGCGGTACTTACTGGCTAGTCTGCGACAAGACTAGCTAAAGGTGCAGGTTCTGTCTGTTAAATGTTGAAACAAGAATCAACAACACAGCGACCGGCACACCACCATAAGCGCTCAGTCCCCATCTCCAGCAGCAAGCGAAGAGTTAAAATTCCGATTGTAGCAGTAACTGTCTGATTGTATATCCATCTCGCCTTTTCTGTGAGTGTAAAGTGTCGGCGAGATCCCCTTGTAACTCCTCGCATAGCCATTCTCCTCAGACCGTAATGATCTATCTGTTCCTCGGCCCTGTTCACTCGCTCCCAAAGGGCACTCACAACATCCAGCTTTTCATACATCAGGTCACCACCAAGTGGTGCAGAGCTGGTCAGTCCATCTGCCTGCTTATTTCCCAATACACCGGCATGACCTGGAGAAAATATCCAAAGGATGCCAACTACCCGGGCCCTCTGAAGTGATTCTTGCCACTCTGAACGAAGCATGCAAGTCTCCACTTTTCACAGCCTGCTGCTCCGTGAGTCAGTTACAATGACAACATGTGTGTACAGCTGATTCTCAAGCCACAGGAAGGAAGCAGTGACTGCCTCCATTTCCATTCTCAAACTAGACCTTGTGATTTCATATGCCAGGCTTTGTTGCAACAAGCGACATCCATTCGCCTTCGCTATGAATTCCCATGCACTTCGTCTGCCCCTCAACATAGAGTCCTCTGTATGTCACATCACTTGGGCAGGAATTGTCATGAATCTTTTGTTAAACTTCTGATTCTGCAGCACCAGCTGGCCAGTCCCTGCACTCACGTCACAAAGTGATTAGAACCCTACACAAATCTAAAACCTGATTGGACACTTTTACCCACTCCTTTCCTTATTGGACCATCATGATGCAATCTGCCTTTAGTCTTAGTAACCACATAGCGACGACGTGATAGTACCACCGAAAAAATAATTTTTAGACCCATAGAATTTAATTATTGGCTAGTTCATATTCAATGATTACTCCCCTTCATGAATCTTTTTTTTTTTTTTTCAAATTTCAGTCTCAACATAATTTAAAAATTTTTTAAAGTGTATTAGTGACATGCAGATGCTTTTTTTAAAGGATTTGTTGTCACTAATGTACGGGTTCGTGGCCTTTTCCTAAAGGGTGTCTGGAACTAAAGGATTAATATTCAAGTTGTTTAAACATCTCGGAGGCCCTCAATCTATATGTAAAAAATGACAATGCTGTTTTAAAGCATCTGCTACAATAATTAAGTTTAATTTGAGAACTGATTTTCATTATGGTGCTAGTCATCCCCATGTGGAATGCAATGTTTAGTTATTTGAAGCCCCACCCTGGCTTTTGCAGGAAGCCCTGAATATAGCCAGGCCATAAATATTGCCTAACGGCTGAAAGAGGTTTCTGGTACCTCTCCACAGGTGATCCTCATCCGCGTGGTGGCCCTATGTGTCACCGGGGTGTTTATCACTTGTGTGATGTCATGGTGAGGTATGACAAGAGAGAGAGAGTGACAACTGATTTAACGGCACCAATTTTCATCCTATACATCTAATTTTCTCTTTCTACAAAGTGGCTGGTCACCAGTCTAGAACATCTCACAAAGAAACTCCATACTTTAATACTTCATTTAATTCACTATACTTATACAATACACTGATTTCCCAGCTCCAAAGTCCTGACCTATAGGTATGATGGGCAATGACAACAGCTCACAGAAGCCAGCTTCAGGCCTCAGAAATGAGATATCTGAGAAAAGTGGTCCAAGTGACAAGAAGGAACATAGTCTGTAATCAGACAATACATCAAGATCTTAATACCTAGTTCTTACAACCTGAGTGAATCAGTCACAGTAAGATGGTTTGGACATGTATGCAGAATGGGAGAAAATCGCCCACCATGGCAGGCATGGAAGGCTAAGAACCAGGGAACCAGACCTCCAGGGTGACCACTGGTCAGCGGAAAGACAACATCTCACGGAGGACTAGAATGGAAACAAGCCAGAAAGAACACTACAGATAGAGACGTCTGGCGATTTCTCTGGCAAACCTCTACACCCCAAGGTAAAAGAGGAGCGACTAAGTAAGCAAGTAAACACACAGCTCCAAGTGGGAAGATGAGTAGAAATTGAGCACATCATCTGAATCAACAAATAAAGTATCAAATCACACAATTAAACAGATGGCTACTAAACACAGAGAACATTGAAAAGAAAACATTAGAAATCAGGCAAACAAAATACATAGAATCTGGCATGTTTGTGAATTCTTGATTAGCTATGAGAAAGACTCGGGAGCCACCATAGTGTAGTAGCTAGATGCTAGCCTTCACATTTTAAGGTAGTGGGATCAAGGTCTGATAGAGCTGAACTTTTTTCAAAAAATAGCGTTGGCTCTCAGGTTGACCGAACCTTAAACAGGTACCAGGTAAAGTCCTGGGAAGTAAAGGTGGTTAGTGTTATGCAAATCACATCACCCACCGGGTACCAACTGGCTTATAAAATATACATCCAGCCCTAAAACTCACTTCGCTGTCGTAGTACTTGTAGGTAAAAGTGAGGTCGATGATCCCTCCCAATTTCAGACCTTGGTCACCAAGAAGCTTCATCAGAATTGCTGGAGAGAATCTGCAGATGTAACAGCAGTATTAATGAACCCATTAACAGCCTTGGTGGTGCAGTTGTTGGCACTGCTTTTGCCCCATAGGAAACAAAAGGTGCTGGTAATCATTACAGTGTCTATTACTGTAGTGTTGAAAAAACTTCTGCTAAAAACAAGTGTCGGTACTGTGCCCCGTTGGGCTAGGGGAAAACAACTGGCTGTTAGTATGACTTCTTAATAACATGCTATCTAGGTTCAGTCTTCTCTAATAAACTGGCAAGTAAAAAGACAATTTGCACATAATTTAAGGTAAACTGGGTATAGTGTACCATTACAATATTTTTAAAGAACAATCACAAGTCTAAGGGTTATGACAATATAATTATCTCATTTTGTTTAGTACTTTCCTAAACATTTCTTGGTAGCAATGGAAATTTAAGCATATGACAACCAGGCAGATGTGCCAGGCACAATGCTATCATGGCTCCCTAAAACAAGTCTTTACCGGCAGCCAATTCCCTAAATCTGCCAAAATTTAAGGGGGGAAAAATGTCTGAGCATGTATGCCAGTCATCATTACATCAGTCAGTATGTCCTTTACAGAACGTCTCTCTATTCACGTTACCCCTACAAGTATCCCTTTCCCTAGCCAATTCTCCAGCCCTGTATACTTTCATCTTTCATTTCCAATGCATCTTCAATGTTCTGTATCTACGTTCATGGTGGTCAACCTCTGCCTCATTTTCAGAAAACTGCATCTTCTATCACCGTTCTCTCTAGAGCAACATGAGTATGCCCAGTCAGCTGTGCTATAATGGCTTCCTAAAAAACGTCATTACCGTTGCCTATTCTCTCAAGTCATCAAAAATGAATCAAATAATCAAGAACTGATATCACGGCATGCTAAACATTCCCATACATGTCTACTTCATCAGCATTCACTAAAGAGTCCCCCTGCGCCATATAGTGACAGCTGCAGCCTGATTAAAAGTCTGTTTGCTTCCCTTTAGAGTTAAATGTTGTCCAGAAACTGTTCATTCCTCAATGATTTAGTATTTTCAGTGATGACAACTGTCTGTTCTGTTGCACTGTCCATCTGATCCCAAAGTGCTTTCACCATATCTACTTTATAAAGCAGCTCACCATCCAAATCAGCAACAGCAGCCAATCTATCAGCATGTTCAAAACTTGGCATACCAAATCCAAAATGAAACAAAAGGACTTTAATACCCAGCAATGACAAAACATGAAAAAAATTAAATAATAACGACAGCAGCAGTGTAAATTATACATACTTGTCTTTCTCCTTAACCTCCTTTAGCAACTCCTGAAATGAAACGTATGAAAGAATATCAGTTGTCATGGGACTCTCCATCCAAATGTTTAAAGATATCTTTAATAACATGTTCCTAAAAAATATTATCTCCGCCGTGGTGCCAAAAGTTTCCCAATGCCTTTCCACTGTCAACTTAAATTAGGAATTTACTTCACAGCCCAGTGGACACACCTATAAGCGCTCCATCCCTATCTTCAGCAGCAAACGAAGAGTTCTAAATCTGACTGTACCAGTAACTGTCTGTATATCCACTTATCTTGCCCTTCCCTTAAGAACTGAGCGTCGGCCAGATCCCCTGGTAACTCCCCACAGCTTCATTGTCCTCAGACCCTATTGATCTATTTGTGCCTTGCACTTTTTACTCACTCCCAAAAGGCCCTCACAACATCTAGCTTGTTATACATCAATTCACCACTAAGTGGTGCTAAACCAGCCAGTCTATCTGCTCATTTCCCAACACATCCGCATCACCTGGAGAAAATATCCAAAGGACGCTAACTAACCAGGACATTTAAAGTGATGCTTGCCACTCTGCACCGAGCATGCCTGTCTCCACCTTTCTCAATAAGCTCTGTCAGTTACAATCATGGCATGTGTGTACAGTTGATTCTCAAGCCAGCGGAAGGCAGCAGTGACTACCTCTACCTCCATTCTCAAACTAGACGTTGTGATATCATATGTCAGACTTTGCTGCACTCAGCGATGTCAATTTGCTATGAACCCCCATGCACTTCGTCTGCCCCTCAATACAGAGCCATCTGTAAAGATCAGTGGTTCTTAACCTTCCTAATGCAGTGACCCTTTAATACAGTTCATGTTGTGGCGACCCCCAACCATGCAATTATTTTCGTCACTACTTCATAACTTCAATTAATATTTGTTTTGCGATTGTCTTCGGCGACCCATTTAAAAGGGTCATTTGACCCAAAAAGGGCAGCAACACAAAGGTTGACAGCCGCTGGTATAGATAATCACATCAACTGGGCGGGAATTGTTGTACTTCTGATTCTGCAGAACAAGCTGGCTAGTCCGTGCATTCATGACCTAAAGTAATAAGAACCCTACATAAGTCTGAAACTTGCTAAGACACTTTGACCCTCCTTGCCCAAAAGTATCAAGCATGCACACATGTCTAATTGTGACTTCAGCTTGCGCCATCCAAGACCTTCCTCTTTTCAGTCTGTGTCCCTTAGCTCTACCCAGGGCTTCATGCAGGAGGTGATTCTTGTCTGCAGCTACTCTGAGATATGACTTGACTTGCAAACTTTTAGCCTATCTGCAACAGTAGGCAGTGCAAGTAAATACTGCATACATACTGCCAGGGTATCTCTTGTACATCCCAGAATTACAGACAAAGCTTTATTCTGTATGTGTTCAAGTTTCATCAGCTGACTCTTTGACATGGTAAGCATTCTAAGACCATAATCTATCACCGACAGGATCACTAGGACCAGCATTCTTTGTTTCATGTCCACTGCTGCTATTATCTTGAGATCATTCAGTCTTTTTTTTTGGCATTTCACCACAATTGCCTCCACATCATCCCTAAAGGACAAGCTTTTATCGAAAAGGATACCCAGGTACCTCTGTTTGCTTTCTCTTTTGATGTTCCTGTTATTAACTGTGAGGCTTGGAACATCAGCTCTTACAATTATATTGTCCAGAGAGCACCATAAAAAAGTCGTCTTTTCTGAATTAATGACAGCACCCACTTAAGAATACCAGTTAGTCACTTTGTCTACAGTTGCCTGCAGCTCTTGGATTATCTGTTGCCTATCACTCCCCTGCCTATATGCAAGAACATCATCTGCAATGGTCAATATCCCTCCAACACCTGGTGCTTCAAGTTCTGTAATCTTGCTTGTATATTTATTGGAGAAAACTACGAAATTAACACTATGAAATTGCAGAACACTGGGGTAGTCCCAAGGCGATTTTACATGGTTCTAATGTCCATAAACCGAGTGTAACTTAAATAATAGAGACAAATGATTCAGGCTCATTTTGAAAACCGATATCAGCTCCCAAGCTGAGTGACTAGTAACTGTGTAAATCATTCTCTAATAGATTTCTTATCTCTTGAGCAGATGATAACAGACAGCGTACTTCTTCATCTTCTTAGCAGAAAGTTATGGCTGTTCGTCCACTTCTGGACTCTGGTCTTGTTCCAGAACCTGATTTATGCCTGCACATCCATTTTGCAGATGTGGTTCATTAATATGCAGACTGTTTGTTGGTTCCCAACCACTCATTTAGCTGCACTTTGACTTCTTAGCTAAAACTCTAATTAGTTGTCTTTTATGACATGCTTGTTAAGGGGGAACAGAGGGTCTATTCCCCCCCCCCCCCACCAAATGTAGTTCTGGAACCCACACAGGCAATACAGTGTACAAACAAGACAGAAGAAATGTTGGAGATCTATTATGCCAACCTTCAATGCACATACACCATCTGACTGAAACTACCCAACTACACTTAGTGATGCAATGAGAATAACTCCTGATCTACATCTAAGAATAAATGCCTAATAAAGCGTTCAGAAGCTTCCTGGACAAAAATTCAAGTGTGTCAGACTTTGCAACAAACAAATCATTAACAAATAGTTACCTCTTTGAGAGGAACTTTGAAAGCCACAAATTTGGTTCCAGGTATAACTGAACCCATAGGGCGGTAGACTTCCCATCTAAGAAAAAAGAAACCATTTAAATCATTTGCAACATATAATGCAAAAACTGTCACATGAACTTTAATACATGTTTATGAAACTTTCTCTAGTTGCCTCAGCAAAATGTTTGAGGAAGACGTAATAAATGCTCATCTTTCTTGTGCACACTGTTTGATAAGTATATCAGTATACTTCAAAGTCAAAGGTAGTTCTTAACAAACATCTGTTTAACTTGGCTCTCTCTCTCTCTTTCGAAAACAGTTACACTAAGCAACACACATACATCAAGCCATTACGGTGTTAATGTAATCAAATGGCCGCTGAAGACACATAGTGCCCCCTGACAAAGAAATAAAAACTGCACTACGGAATTCACCTGACATGTGCATATGTTAAGTAAAAATTTATGATTATTTCAATATTGAAATATAACCAGAATCTATTATGGCTATCCTCTGAATAACGGTCCCAAATTAATGAGGCCGAAAACATACCCTAACAGGGCCTCAGTCACATGTAAATTGCAGAACTCTTTCCGGCGACTACACAGCATACCGCGGAAAAGCTTCCGCCAAGTTAAAATCACTGGCAAAAGTATTTCCCGAGCCACTAAACTAGATGGCTGGGACTCACGAGCAGTAGCTACGACATCTCCTACAGCCTCCTTCATTTTATTTGCTCGTGAACTCCATCCATCTAGTTTAGCCACACTCTGCGCCGAGGGAGATAACTCTCGGCAGTGGCGGTATAGTCGCCGGAAAGAAGTCCGCAATTTACATGTGACTGAGACCCTGTTAGGGTGTATTTTCAGCCTCGATAATATAGGACTGTTATTCGAAGGATAGTCTCTATTACTTATTTTCTCACTATACTTAACTAAATATATAAACTACAAGGGCCACAATTTCATATGTGGTCTATCCTCTGAATAACGGTCCCAAATTATCGAGGCTGAAAATATACCCTAACATGGCCTCAGTCACGTGTCATTGCGCACTTCTGGCGACTTAAATTGCGCACTTCCGCCACCGCCGAGTTTCCCCCACACCGCTCACGTGGTGTGGATTGGGGCTAAACTAGATGGCTGGGACTCATGAGCAGCAGCTACCGCATCTCCTGCAGCTTCCTTCATTTTATTTATTTGTGAGTCCCAGCCATCAAGTTTAGCCCCAATCCACGCCGCGTGAGTGGCGTGGGGGATACTCTCGACGATGGCAGTATAGTCTCTGGAAGTTCGCAATTCGGGGGTGGCGGTATAGTCCCCGGAAGTGCGCAATTGACAGTCACTGAGGCCCTGTTAGGGTATATTCTCAGCCTCGTTAATTTGGGACCGTTATTCAGAGGATAGCCCATATGTGTATTGATCTCCACTGTTCTTCTAAAAGGTAAGCATAACCTAGTAAAAAAAGTTTAGTTGTGCTTACCTTTTAGAAGAACACTGTAACCAAAGTACCTTATACAATAATGCACCTAAATTCTTCTTGGGAATCAGCGTATGGCCGTATGCTGGTTAAATCTTCGATATGATGTTTGACAGGTAAGAATGACTGCTGACTGCCATTTATTTTATTCACTGCCAGTGTGGGTTCAGGGGCCTCATTATGGGGGGAAAGAAGGACAGACCCACTGCCTCTCCAATAAGTAAGCATGTTGTAACTAACTAGGGATTTCCTTCGAAGTCGGAGTGCATTTGTTTGCTGCCTTTTTAACTTTTAAAGGAAATATTGAATAAACCAAGTTTACATACAAATAAGACAGTCAACTCTGTAAAAACAGTTGTGCACGCAACATTCAAAACAAGTCTAAAGTCTAGAGGTGGATGAACAACCAGAACTTTCCACCGGAGTTTACAACCGGTGAACGCCAAGTCTAAGAAGAACATTTTATTCATAAATGATTAAATCTGAAGCTAAGCTAAGCGGTGAAGTGGAAAACCGAACGGAAGAAAGGTGAAAGAAAAAAGAACCAATCTTGAGAAGAAACTGAAACTATGGCACTAAAAGAAAAAAACTATTATATTCTAAAATGTTCTTCATAGATTTTATAACATTATGGGAAAATAAGAATATAGCACGACACACACCTGTCCGGGGGAGGCATTCTTTTTCCTATAACATGAATTAATCTTCTGATGAAGAACGTCATCGACGATCAATGTGGGATACAGAAACCGGAAGTTGCTGGTAGATTGTGTAAGTTACCTCCTTTACAAAAGTTTCCAAGAAACAAAACATTGAAACTGAAAGAAATGGACTTGGCTGGGCGCTATCGATATTTAGAGCTAGTACTCACCGAAACGTGTCTAAAAAAGCACGGGTCACAAATAAACTGGCATTAATGTCCTTGTTAACCACTTTTCGGTAGCGGGGGGGGGGGGGGGGGGCTTTGAGCCCAAGGATTTAAGGCCGCAAGGCTATTTATGTTATCACAATTGTCACTGTACACTGAGCATTCCCAAGCGTGCTCAGTCCTCCGATGCGGCAGCCAATGTACTTCAACTAGTTGTTCCCACGAGAAGCTGGTTATAATATCTCCTCTCTCGGCTTTGAAGGCGGCATAGACTTGCTTCACCATGCTTTACTCCAATGTCCCACAATCGTGTTAGTATCAGAGATTGGTCATTATCCACTAGTCCAGTCCGTGAAGAATTACTGGTATCTGCTCTATTCATACTTCTTCCTACCTGCGTTAGTGCATTGCCTGCCAGTTGGTCCACTCGCTCATTACCATTTAGGCCAGCTGGACGAGGTGTGTAGATCCAGATGAGGAAAGTTAAGAGTGATTTTCGAATGCTTTCCACCCCTTCAGAACGCATACCGCCTGTTGCTATCTTCTGAAGCGTGTTCACGGAGTGATAAAATTACTGCCTGCGTGGTTGTTTGATCTGCTGTCCATGCTAGTGCTCTAGAAGCAGCGGCTATATCCATGATAATGCTTGACGTGGCTGCTTGGTAAGCACCGCCGTCCTCTTGTATCGTTGTCCCCATTCTTTGAGCTGTGGATGCCCATGCTGACCTTGATACGCGCTTTACGGATCCATCTATGTCAATGATGGTATCTTCTGGATGTGCATGCCGAATGCAAGGCTAGTGCTGTCGCCGTGGACTTTGCAGATTGTTGGCATCTTTCCGTCTTTCCAGACATAATATTGTTCTATTAGTAGGCATGGATCACAGCCCATGCCGATGGCAGTTGTGACTAGCAAGACACGCCTGGGTTAAGAAAAGTCTTCCACAATTATAGATACCATAGGGTGTCAGGGCCGTTTCTACTATAATCTGTATTCAGCATGTCTCTCCTCAGGCGCTCAGCTGTAACTCTCACCATTTATGCAGTCATTTCTCCATAGGCGCTCAGCTCTAGTAGCTCTCACCATTTGTGCAATCATTTCTCATCAGGCGCTCAGCTCTAGCTCTCACCATTTGTGCAATTATTTCTCCTCAGGAGCTCATCTCTAGATCTCACCATTTGTGCAATCATTTCTCTTCAGGAGCTCATCTTTAGCTGTCACTATTTGTGCAATCATTTCTACTCAGGCGCTCAGCTCTAGCTCTCACCATTTGTGCAATCATTTCTCCTCAGGAGCTCATTTCTAGCTCTCACCATTTGTGCAGTCATTTCTCCTTTTATGCATATCCCCTTCCGGATGTGCACCCTCCACGCAACACGGTTCATGGCATTGTTTCCAAGAATCTGCCTCAATACTGGTATCATTCATGACCCGATTTCAGACATCTTTATATCGTGGCAGAGGCCAGCTTCCGGTAAACCAGTATTCATCACAACGAGGAGCAGCTCGCCTACGGTCCGGAAGGCGTGGGTTGGGGGGTCCTACGAGGTCGGACTTTTTTCTTCAGAAAATGACATTGGCTTCTAGTTCGACCCAGCCCTAAATGGGTACCAGGTGTAGTGCTGGGAAGTAAAGATGGCCAGGTTGATGTTGACCACATCACCCATCTAGTTCGGATCGGTCTTTTAAAAAAAAAATGTCTAGCCCTATATGCTAAAGACGTGGAAAAACGTCCTTTAATGTACTATTCTCTAAATGTCTTTATTGATAATGTTAAACCTTTTTGTTACCGTGGAAGCTCTTCCAAAAAATCTTAACTGGGTTGTTATGATTTTGTGATTGTTAATTTTAGTAACTTCGTAATTGTTTGATTCCGTTAGCAAAAAGTCCCTCCCCCATCCCCCCTCCCACCCCTCCCCTTTTCCCCACATAAAAAAGTTCTTATGAGATTTGATTATAATCCAGATTCAAAATTAGCTAGGTGTCAGGCCTAGAAGACAAACCGTTGAAACAAATCAATCAAAATCAGGACAAAAAAATAGCAACCAAAAACTTTTTGCTGTTAGGACACGCGAATCAGATGAGAAAGTTCTAAAGCAGCTATGGACCTCAGATTATTGTCTTTTAATAAGGTATTGGGACCCTGAAAACCGCAATAGAAATGTGATTAACAGATACACAAACAAGAGAAACACTAGTACTTTCAACGTTTGTGATCAGCTGTTTCAGTGAAACAGATGCCGTCTCCATCATAAAGATTAGTTTTCATGGACATCCAACACTCTCTCGGCTTAGTTCACTTTGCCAGATTGCTGTTTGTCCATTTCTTCATGTTGTCATTTGCTATTTTTTCAGTATATTTTCCCCAGTGTTACTGCGTCACTTGGGGTACATTCCTCTTCATCATCATGTAGCAGGTCCTTTGCAGAACGTTGCTCTCATCACAGTCTGCCTGAAAGAAACTCAGTCTCTCGCCAGTTCTACCGCCTCATGCACTTTCACACCCATGGAGTCACTTATATCCTGTGCATATCGTCCTGTCGGTCGGCTCCTGCCCCTACCTCCTGGTTCTAAGTCTTCTGCTGTAATTTTTTTCCAATCCGTCGTGGCGCTTGATATGACCAAAATATTTCAGCTTTCGAGAAAGGATGCTGTTTATTAGAAGTTTATTAGACATTCCTCTCAGTAAACATAAATGCTGGCGTAAGTCAAAAGACTAATTCTGGAAACAAAGAGCCCTTTCTTGTTGATTTAAGGAGTGATATATTAGCATGCCAGAAATATCCACAGATGCTCTGCCTCCAGCAGCAAATGTCTCAAAGGGGTAGACGCTGATATTCCAAAAGAATACTGGTTGTACACGTGCCACACTCTTCCTCTCATAAGTCCTTCCTTGACGGTTGCTAAATTATATCCAGATTCATGCAACCTTGGTCATGTTGTTTCATGAACACCGTTTCTTCGATAAGCATTCGTTCTTATATGGTATTCACAACGTCTGCCTTGTTTAAAATGATTCTTGCTGCTATTGCTTTTAAAACACACAAACACACACACACAAAACAAAAACAAACTTCATTCTCACACTCCTGCAGATAATAGAGTGTAAACCAAGCGTCCACACTTCAAATTCAGAGGAACTCACAGACAAATGTGGACGCTTGATGTACACTCAAGCCATAACAAGTTAATTTTGAACCTTGCGCAATACAGAATGAGAAGCAAGTAAGTAAATTTTATCCCACCAGGATATCACACAAAGCGATAAACACCCGGTGACACAAAGTGCTACTACTCGGTTGAAAATCGCCCGTTTAGAGATCACGGAAAACCCGTTCAACCGTTCTCTTATATTACGGCTCCCGGCATTAGCCAGGGTGGGGCTTAAAAAAAAGAAAAACTGCATCCCACACGGGGACGATTTAGTTACAAACAGAATGAGAATCGGACACAGTGATGCACTTCGGATATCATTTTCCAGCGATCCGCTTCAGAACTGCAGTGATTCCTTCACTTTCACACCTACGATCCTCTTCAGAACTGCAGTGATCCCTTCACTTTCTCACCTACGATCCGCTTCAGAACTGCAGTGATTCCTTCACCTTCACACCTACGATCCTCTTCAGAACTGCAGTGATTCCTTCACTTTCACACCTACGATCCGCTTCAGAACTGCACTGATTCCTTCACTTTCACACCTACGATGCGCTTCAGAACTGCAATGATTCCTTCACTTTCACACCTACGATCCGCTTCAGAACTGCAGTGATTCCTTCACTTTCACACCTACGATCCGCTTCAGAACTGCAGTGATTCCTTCACTTTCACACCTACGATCCGCTTCAGAACTGCAGTGATTCCTTCGCTTTCACACCTACGATCCGCTTCAGAACTGCATTCATTCCTTCACTTTCACACCTACGATCCGCTTCAGAACTGCAGTGATTCCTTCACTTTCACACCTGCGATCCGCTTCAGAACTGCAGTGATTCCTTCACTTTCACACCTACGATTCGCTTCAGAACTGCAATGATTGCTTCGCTTTCACACCTACGATCCGCTTCAGAACTGCATTCATTCCTTCACTTTCACACTTACGATCCGCTTCAGAACTGCAGTGATTCCTTCACTTTCACACCTACGATCCGCTTCAGAACTGCATTCATTCCTTCACTTTCACACCTACAATCCGCTTCAGAACTGCAATGATTTCTTCGCTTTCACACCTACGATCCGCTTCAGAACTGCAATGATTTCTTCACTTTCATACCCAAATGTGAAGTTAAAGAATGAAAATCTCACAAGACCAAAGTCCAGCAGTGAACGACAAGTAGAACTATTTCCCTGGAGTTTACTACCTGTGAACGCGAAAAAGAAGAAAACAAAAATAGTCTCACTTTGTTCAACAACGACCTTTTTTCCCCAGTTCAGCTGAGGAAAAAAAAATGTCCACCTGTTGCATCGGTCTCTCGTTGAAAACCGTGGTATTTATGATGTGTCCATGCACATTTTAAGGGGCACAATTTGCAATCTTTTAACGGTAAAGATATTTTAGATTGTGTCCCCTGTATAATGTTCCGTTTTAAACCAGCCTCTAGGAAATGGGTACCAGAGTTGAAACTCTGGGGTAAATGGAGGAACGTCGCTGTAGCTACAGAGTTACGTGCGAACAGCGACACAGGCGGACAATTCTTATCAGCTGTCCGTACTGGTGGCAGAGCACTTATGGTTTATAACCGTGTGCAATGACGCTGGTTCACATCTCCCCGACTTTACCTTTACCTCTTGCTGTGGGGCCCGGTAGTCAGCTGTCTGTGATAGTGTATCTTGACAACACTTTGACAAGCAATTTTAAAGCAAAACTAAAACTCAAAGAGAAAGAACTGTGAATTGTCTGCTTCTTGGTTTGGTCTGTCTTCACTATAAATCTCCAATTTCTCATACTTCTCAATCACTCATTGCCAGCACATTTTACTCGTCGTAAATCACTTTCTCGTCCCCCATCTTTCTCTGTGTATGTTTGTTTCATTCAATGGTGTCTGGATTAGTTCTGTGAGTGAGCAGATGGCTGGAAAGGCCAGTTATAGCACTGAAAGCTCTTGAGCAGTGCGGACAGGTAATAGAAGCCTCATCTCTCTGCTGAATTTGCTTCAGTGTCTTTTCTGTCTTGTCTTTCTGAATCGCTGCTGCAGTCCTAGCGGCCTCATGGGCCACAGCTCCTCGATTAAGAGAGGAGCACCAGGATGAGCGGTCACATGCAGCGACTTCCTAGGTTTTAGGATCAATACAGAAGTCTTTCAGTGAGGTCTTGAGGCTGTCCTTGAAACGTTTCTTCTGTCCACCTTACGAGCGTTTTCCTTTTAGTAGCTCACCATTAAAAAAAAATTAAAAAATGGCAGTCGGTGGTCAGGCATGTGGACTATATGACCTGCCCAGCTAAGTTGTGATTGTTTTAGAATCAAGTAAATACTTTATTGTATTGCTTTACTGTTTTTATAAATCTTTGTGGGCAGCCAAATTTGTCCATGATTTTTGAGTCTATGTTTATTGACTGCGTCGAGGGCCTTTGTCAGGTCAATGAAGGCATAAAACAAATAAACATTTTGCTCTTGAAATTTTTCCTGCAGCTGCCTTGCAACAAATATCAGATCAATGGTGCCTCGATCTTTCTGGAAGCCACACTGACTCACAAGCAGAAGACCTTGATCAAGGTGTGATGTAAGGCGAGTCAGGCTGATTTTGTCTGCAGTTTCCCCGTTAAAGGTAACAGGGAGATGTCTCGATTTGTGTCGCAAGCCATGCGATTTTCTTTTCGCTTGTAGAGGGAAACAACTAAGACATCCTGTAGGTCTTGTGGGACAGACTCACTTTGCCATAATACCTGGAAGATATTATGAAGCTTTTCCCACAGAGTTGTACCACCTTCCTTGTAAATCTCAACTGGTATTGAGGTAGCACCTGGAGCTTTACCGCTTGAGCGTTGACGAATGGCATTTGTTGTCTCAGCCAGGGTAGGTAAGTCGTCGAGTGAGTTGTTTATGGAAACTTGCGGGAAGTGTTCTATGGCTTTATCACTTCCAGATGATATCCAGTTCAGGACACTTTCAAAATGCTTCACTCAGCGTTAAATGATGTTCGCATTGTCCATTGTGATAAGCGTTTTACCATTGGCACCGAAGAGGGGCGTAGATTCCGATGATACTGGACCACAGACTGCTCTTAAGGAATCATAAAAGTTTTTCATTTCATGCTTATTTACAAATGTCTGAATTTCGTATTCTTTTTTGCTCAACCAGTCGTTTCGCATCCGGTCGAGTTTCTGTTGGGCTGATTTCCGTACAATAACGAAGGCATCTCTCGTTGATGCAGATTTTAGATTATTTAGATTTGCTCTGCCAAGGCGATGTTTCTCTGCTAAAAGATTTGGTTATGTCTTCTGAGTTTTCGTCGAACCAGTCGTGATGTTTTCTTGGGGGGATGGGGGGGGGGGGGTGCAAAGGATTTATATGGCAGTCTCATGGATTATCTTTTGAGCATCGACCAGTTTTTCTCCACATTTAGCCCATCTAATGAAGCAGATTGAAGACGGTCTTCTACAGTGTCCAAATACAAGTGCCTGACACGTGGTTTCTTCAAGCTTTTCAGATCGTTAAGATTCTCTTTACCCTGAGATCGTCTAGGTGGCTGGACGCGAATATTAAGTTTTGATATTATAATTCAATGTTCAGTCCAACATTCCGCGCCACACATTGGTTTTGTCAGCCTTACGTCTTGGCTATCTAGTCTCCTAAAAATAACATAGTCGATAAAATGCCAGTGCTTTGAGCGAGGCTGCGTCCAGGCGGTTCTATTTCTTGTAGGAACGCGGAGTAAAGCGTTAATGATGTGGAGCTCATTTTCCGAGCAGGTCTTATGAAGTAGTAGACCGTTGCTATCGCAGTCGCTTACACCAAAGTTTCCAATGGTGCCATTCCAGGAGACTGAGTCTGTACCAACTGTTGCACTGAAGTCATCAAGAAGTACAATGATGTGATGACACTATGCAGTTCTTCATAAAACCTGTCCTTGACTATATTCTCCAGCTTCACGTTTTTCATTTCCTCGTCTGCCGTTCCAAAAATTAAAGGTGTAAACGGCACCACTTTCAAACAGCTCACCTTCACTCGCTAGCCGAGTGTCACTCAAGGCAGCAATGTCGATACTGTATCTGCCAAGTTCCGTGTGAGTATATATGTGTGCGTGTGTTTGCGAGTCGTGTGCATCCCGTTCCATTATGGGACGCACCCAGCCCTAATATAACCTAACGTTTGAGCAGGTTTTCTGGGACTTGTGCCCTGGTGATCCTCATCCGAATGGTGGCATTTTGTGCCGGGTGTTGATCCGATTGTATGGTCTTTGTGGGGTTTGAATCACATAGTGTCGCTGTTAGGTTCCACGAGTCGGTATGCTTGTCGCACATTTATAAACAGTGATTAAACATTATTACCTAAGCAAAATTTTTCTTTTTTTCAGTCTCAGACATGTTGAACAGACGTTAACACTTCGGGGTTCAAACCCGCATCGTAAGGAGAGTTTTTTAGGGAGTTCAAAGGGTTCAATCGGCAAAACAGCTCGTTAAAAAAGCACTGATGATATTTTCTTAAAGGGGACACTGACCACATCTGGATTTGGCTTTGTCATAGAAATGATGAAGTAAACAAGATTTAAGATGATATTAAGAAGTCACTAAACACAACACAACCGCCACTAGAAAGCTCACTGAGGAAAAGGAAAAGACACGCACAAATAATACAAGCAAACGTGTTTTATGAACAGACACTAAAAAAAGATCAATCAGGTATCTGACAAAGTTAACAAAGTCAAGTGAAAGGCGAGACTAATAAACATTTAGGTAGTTTCTGGTAATATCGGAACTGGAACTCTTCGTTTGCTACTGAAGATGGGGACGGAGCGCTTATGGGGATTTTCAGAGTTCTATGATGTCGATTCTTAATTCAACATTCAAAAAATTAATACCGTATGTAAAAAAAAAAAAAAAAGGAGGGAGGCAGGGGTGTTGAATAAAATATGTGCAGGAATTGCTGTTAGGGAATAAAGTTAGTTGCGTATCCTTTACAGGACGTAGCACAACCAACCCTAACAGCTGTTGTGTGGCTTTTCTAGGCACATTTACGTCTAGTAGTTTGCCATTGCATTATGGACGGTCTGCTTTCTTGATACCACTGTCGAAACTAACACAAGGCGCATGGCCCGAAGCTGGGATTGTACCCGGCATCCCGGCATTACGAAGCGTTCGCATCTACTTAGCCACAGAGCTGACGTTATAGAATAAACAAACATGAAATAGGAAGTCTGAGATGTGGAAAGTAAAAGATAAGAATACATTGAACATTCATCATTAAGGGCTCTGAATATATAAACTATACACGAGGCAATTTTACAATGTCTGCTAACCTTTAGTTAGTTGTATAATTCACCCATTTAATTGAACACTTTTCTAACAGACACTGGCCAAATTCCAATTATCCGTCAGACAAATTTATGCTTTAGGAAAAAGGAGGGAAGGGGCGAATTGCTGGTAATTATATAGAAGAATGGAAGAAAGAGAGCAACAGTTATAACACGTTATCTCCATATCATAACACCGTGACCTATTGCATATGAAGTTCTAACACTTTACATCCCTACTTAAGCTTTTGATTAAGATCACCGTTACTGGTTTTCTATTTCTTTTGGCAGCTCTAGAAGAAACCATCTGCTTGTGCAACACTGCACGATGGTATTACCTCGGCACTGGAGAGGTTGTCGTACACGTGCAGGCAGCCAAGTCTAACACAGGATAAGGAGATCCAGTCTACCTACTGCATCAGCAATCATGTGGTAACATCACCTCAAACCCCCCTCCGCTGGCATAAAAAAGTTACCTGTTCTAACCTTTCTCTCATCCGCCTAAAAACACCGTGCACCTATTCCCTAGCAGTAGAAAATGACAGACTGGAGACGTTAAGTATTTGGCATGCAGTTAGGCTGGTGCAGTTGTGTTGAGTGCTTTATGCATATCGATGGCCCGTTTTCTTCCCTACAACAACAATAACAAAAATGCTAGAATTTGCATGTGCATTGTATTCTTTTTCAGTCCTAGGGGTCTATCAGACATTTCTGAATTACCCAATACAATACTTGATATATTTTAACCTGTTCTTACTAGCCTTTCTGTTATATCAGCAGTTCTCAAAATGATGGTTGCGACCCTTCTTTTTAGGTCGAGCGACCCTTCCACATAGGTCGCCTAGGACAATCGGAAAACACACATTCATTGAAGTTATGAAGGAAAATATTGTCTGGGGGTCGCCACAACACGAGGGAGCTGTATTAAAGGGTCGCGACATTAGGAAGGTTGAGAGCCACTCTGTTGTATTAACCCACAATATCCTAAACAATGCCTTTGCTCTTTCTGTGTAATCGCTTTTACGATTTCAACTAACCAAATGATACTTTATCAGCGTCTGTGGCTTAGGCGTTGCTAACGCGCTTCGTAATATACCTGTTTCAATCCCAGCTGTGGGCGATTTGCCGGGCACTGGTTTCGACAGTGGTGCCGTAGCTGACTATTCAGAGAGCAATGGCAAACTACTAAAATTTGTCTTAAAAACCCTAACAGCTAAAAAATATCGTGCCAAGAGAACCTTTTCGCCCTGCACAAGGCATTTTATACCTTCACGAATCTGCCAGATTTATTTCTCAAATGCAATGTTGCATAGTGCAAATTCGACTGAATACCTCTTTCACTTTAATTACATTATTAACAAGTGGTCTTTATAAAAATTTTCCCTTTTAACTGTTATTTTGTCCATCAAATCTTCTTAAATTTATTTCTTGTAGCTTATTTTCTCTGAGTGAAGCCAATCATTAGAGTTACTTTAAAGTCTGACTCATTAAAAGTGTATCACGGTCTTAGGGAAAAATCAATGTAATGGGGAAAATACTGCGTTTGTTTTTATGTAAGGTTTCTGTGGGCGCGAGAGCTTTCTATATTGCGAAAAAGTTCCCTTACTTCCCCGGACTAAGGAAAATTTCCCTGAGTGAGGAATTTTCTACCAGACTTTGTCAATTACTGAAGAAGAGACTCTCTCTGCAATAAGGAAACTTCTCCCGGACTGTACACACGTTGGCTGGCGAAACGTCCCGAGACAAAGCAAATCTCTCCGGACTGAAACAACTTCTATCAGAATGTGGAAACCTACACAGACTGTAGAAACCTGTCATAGACTGTAGAAACCTGTCACAAACTATAAAAACCTTCCACACACTAAAGAAGCTTCTCACCGACTGAAAAAGCCTCGCACAGACTAAATAAACCTCTCACATGCTGTAGAAGCCTGTCACAGACTGAATAAACCTATCACAGGACTGTAGAGAACGCTCACAGACTGAAGAAATTCTCTCTGGACACAAAACTTCTTTGACTGATAAAACCTCTAATGAACTGAAGAAACTCTCCCTGGACTCACGAGCTTTCGTGAACAGCAAAAATCTAACTAATAAGGGGGGAAAAACTTACAAATTAATCGCCACTTAGTTTACATGATAGGATTTCATTTAATCACCGAAACTCTCTCAAATCGATCTTTCGTTCCACGATGTGAAACAACCATTCAGACTCACCGAGTAATAAAGTAAACAGTGGACCATTCTGTTTCACGCCCAGAGTCGTGTAGAGAGAGAGAGAGAGAGAGAGAGAGAGAGAGAGAGAGAGAGAGAGAAAGAGAGAAAGAGAGAGATGAAGAGAGACATAGAGAACGAACGAAAGAACGAACTTTTTTTTCAAAAGGTACAAATTGGGCACTCGGGCCCCTTTTAAATTGACCTTTCCAAACACTTTTCTGTCACACTGCGTTGTAGTTTATCAACAAGGTAAGTTACTTACATAAAATAATATGCAGATTATGAATATCAAAAACAAGAGATGGGAAAATGGGAAGGTCAAGCAAGAGATAGCGCGACAATATCAGAAGGAACCTAACAGAAATGAAGACCCACATGTACAACGCATTGGAAAAAGAGCACAAACGATCCTTACATTTACAAATTCCCCCCCCCCCCCCACCACCCCTCTCCCCTTTCTTCAACACCTGGCTAAGGTAAATGGTGAAAGAGAAGAAGAAGAAGACAAAGAAAAGCCACTTAGTTACAGAATTGTAAAAACTGCGGAAGTTGTGGAACGGATTATGTGCATGATAATGGGTGCAGTTGAATGTTCAACCTGGTTACTCCACGCATTTTTTTTTAAATTTTTTATTTTAAAGATCGTTCTAAACTTCTCAACAGCCATCTTACAATTGACGTTTGCACTCTGATACTGACCTAACCCATCACCTGGCACAAATTGGCGATAGGTGTGAAACCAGTGATACCTCTAGGGAAGATGCAGTGGAGCACACCTGAATTGGCGTCTTCATTTAATTGTCACTACACGTGTGAAAATTTTGATGGCAAAACACTTGGAAAATGTTGAAATCTAAAAGATCACCCCAACCAGTTACGTATACATAGCTTTGCACTTTACGGAAAAACGTCAGCTGACCGTACCGTATGAGTCGCAAAAGGACGTAAATCACATATACAAGCTCGAGAAATATAGGGATCTCGTGGCTAGTCTGAGGAGAGACGAGGCGTGTACAGTAAAAATCTTCCTCGTCGAGGTAGGCGCAAGAGGTCTTATCTCGACTTCCATGTACAATGTGCTAAAGCAGCTGGGCTTGCGAGGAAAAGAGCGTAAACGATCACTAAAACAACTGGGCGAAGCTGCTGAATGAGCTTCGAGCTAGCTCTGGACGCAATAGAGCGTCGTGGGGTATGGGCATCGGTAGACTGAACCGAGTCCCTGAAGGAAAGGAGCTTCTTATTTCTTAAAAGCCAAAGTGTCTGATAAATGTCTGCCAGAGTCTCTCTGCCAAATGCAAAAGTCTAACATGTGTTTGATAAACCAACCGTAAGCTTGTCATTTGGTCGTTAAGGTAGCCAGCTGATTTAATTGGCTACCGCAGCAACAATGGATATAACTTCGAATCTTACAATACCCGTTACATAGTCACTATTTAGTCTTGACCCCGTACGAGAGTCCGTACATGTGCAGTAGAAGAAGAACGAGACCTGGCGTCATGACCCAAGTCGGAAAACCCTCCTAGATTGTAAAGAAAGTAATGGGCCGAAACAACTGTCGTAGAGGGATCTTTCTACTTATGATCGGCGGACTCCTGCTGTGCATGCTTCCCTGTGAAGTTATGTTTCTTATTATAGACAGACGCTTCAGAAGCAAGATGAACGAAGTATATTTGCTTGTCTTTTTCCACATTAATGCCGGATAAAATTTTTTTTTTTTTTAATGTACAGTTAAAATTACATTTATTTATGCATATTTACACCTTAGACGAGAGCGACCGCTATGCAGCTGCTAGCATATGACCCCTCCCTCCCCCGGTTTTGTGGTTATAATTTAAAATCGTTTTTAAAAAAAAAACGAAGCCCCTGACCACGTACGAATTGAGATGTTTGAGAAAAGCTGTGAAAATAGGCCAGAAATGATCGTATGGGAAAGGAAGAGATTAGAATAACTACCAGAACACTATCCATTGTTAAATTCACTGAGATACAAAGAGCACTTGAAATGAATCCAACAATGGCAGCAGCGGAAGCGTACGTTGTTGATAATGGAGATAGCGAGAGGTGATGCAGATTTATCGAAATACTTTTGGTAATACAGTGAGTGGTTTACTTGCATAATCCTTTCAAGATCATTGGACGTATACTAAAAATGACGTATACCAAAAATGACGTATACCAAACATGACTGATACCAAACATGAGGTATATCAGAAATGACGTATACCAAAATAATTTTTCCATTAGCAGTAAGGGGTCTATCTGGAATGTGGAATTGAGAATCGACTTCACAACACTCGGGACACTCCCATAAGCGATCCGTCCCAATCTTCAGCAGCAAGCGAAGAGTTCCAGTTCCAATAGTACCAGTAACTGTTTGTGTTGAGCGTCGGCCACATCCCCTGCTAACTCCCCGCAGAGCCAATCTCCTCAGACCGTAATGATCTACTTGTGCCTCCGCACTGTTCACTCACTCAAAGAACCCTCCCAGTATTTAGCTTGTCATACATCAGTTCGCCATCATTGTGAAGAACCGGCCAATCTATACGCCTGCTAATTTCCCGCCCGCCCCCCCCCCCCCCGCATACCTAGACAAAATATCCAAAGGACGCTAACTACCCGGGACCTCTAAAGTGATGATGCTTGCCACACTGCACGGAGCATGCCTGTCTCCATCTTTCTCAACCTAGTTAGGAGTCTGGGGTAATATTTGCCACATCACCCTTTGTGTGTCGATTTGTCTAAACATAATATGGGTCTTGGACTATATGTCCATTTGGGAGTCGTCGTGGTGTTGACGGTTAGACGCCCACCTGTGCATCGGAAGGTCGTGGGTTGGCGTGCTGAAGGAGCCAGACGTCTTTTTTCAAAGCCTTAACTCCCAGGTTGACCTGTCCTTGAGTGGGTATCATTTGCAGTTCTGGGAAGTAAAGTCGGCCGGCGTGATGCTGACTACATCACCCAAAAGGTGCAACCCAAAAAAATATATCTAACATTACATTCCCAATACGTATGAAGGCATGGAAAAGGGATCTTTTTAAAAATTATGTGTCTATTGCACAGTTGGCATGAAAAATATGCTTTACTTTATTTAACTTTATTATCTACTAAACCATAAAGGAGATTTCACTCTGTATGACTTATATTATATATCGCATTTGTCGCTGCAGAAGCTTAAGTTACCGTGAGTGCTGCACGTGATATTACCGCCTGAAGAAGCAGACGCACTTTTAGGAATGAAAAGCAGCGGGCAAAGAAATGATTCAGAAACCTAGATACCGTTTCTTGATTAAAAGAAGCTGTCACATTTCATTTGACATTTTGGGATTTGGTGTTTATTTGTAGGGAAAACAGTCTAATTCGTCGTCGTCATCATCGTCGTCGAAGCCGTCGTCACCGTCGTTGTCATCATCATCATCATCATTATCATCATCATATTCATCAACATGATTATCATCATCTGATTCTACTGTTGCCTTTGAGAGCCGAAACGATGAATTGTTAGGGGTGCTGTACTCCATACGAGGCCTGGTCACTACCGTTCTGTGTGGACATAAAGTAATCAGTAATGTAAAGGGCCTTCGGCACGTTTTGGGTCGCATCGGGCATACAGGGGTACGATCTATAGATCAATGGGTACACGGTGAGTGATATGGTCAATATCACACCAACCGCCTTTACATCCCACTACTGTAATTAGTACCTATTTAGGGCTGGGTCGACCAGGGAGCAAAAAACATTTCTGAAAAACGTCCGGCTTCGTAAGGACCCGAATCCACGAACTTTAGACAGGCCAGCGTCTAGCCGCTGCACCACGTTGGCTTCTTGGCAGGATTATGTCTGTAATGCCATCATTCCATCAGAAACCCGTTTACGCTCACATCGGGTTTTGAGATGAGAGTTGTTGGGGTCGCATTCTTACGCAAAGACTAGACCATTTGATCTTCTGCTTCTATATAAATGTGGTGCAGGGTGTTGTGTTGTGGTAATATTCGGGCAAGGATTTTTATTTTTTTATTTTTTTTTTAAATTTTTTTTAAGGGTTGAGAATTGGGCACACAGGCCCGTCTTACATTCTGCCCTTCTGGCCTCACGCCATGCATACATTATTCATGCACACATTGTTTTAGCAGATAATAATAATAATAATAATAATAATAATAATAATAATAATAATAATAATAGTATTCATAAGCATCATTAACAACATCTTTGTAACAATGTACTCTAAGTAAGCCCACATTTTAAAACAAGTATAATACTAATTATAATAAATCTTGGTGGAAATCAACAATATTCTCATGAAACAATTATTTTCTAAGGTGGCATGTAGTCTGAAGTGAGATAATATTCAAAAAGCTTCCAATTGTATTTATATGGGTTGTTGATGTTTTTGATTGGTTGTGGAATATTGTTCCACAGATGAACTGCAGAGTACGCCAAGCTTGTTTTGTACAAGTCTATTTTAGGTTTAGGGATGTGTAACATGTTTAGGCGTTTGCTATGTCGGATGGTTAAACTAGCTACTTTTTTAAGGAATCTGACGTCCCATGTTTCAAACTCTCCCTCTACTTGACACAGTGTACCCCCTTCATATAGCATTCACATATGTCATTATTATCTATTTTATCTTCCGCAGACGAACAATTTACAAAACAATAATTGATGTTGTTTTTGCTATGGAATTACATTTCGCCGCGGTCTTCCGTTTTTCTGAGCTCTAATGTTGTTGTTGTTTACAGCTTCCCACTCTCAGTTCCCTGCCGCGACAGACGTTGCTGATCAACAAGCCAAGTTGCCTGTCTGGACTGTGCCAGTTGTCAGTGTGACACGTAGGATTAGAGAGTCTGATGAAGTCGTTCGCAGTTTGGAATTGTATATTCTTGTGACTGTTTTCTGACCAGAAATAATAGTACACTAATATAAGTTTAGAAGGAGGTAATAAAATGAATAGACACAAGTCAATAGGCGTTTTTATAGCATTAGGAAACATGTAAAGGTCAAAATTTATTAAATATTTATACTTTATTACAAATTTTAATTCTAATGCCAAATCAGTGCTTCTGTATAAATGAGAAGCATGGGAAAAGCTGAAACAATTATAAACTACACACATATATTAACTGGTGCCTGCGCAGAACTAATGGGATTAAATTATATGATAGAATGAAAGATTTTTAGCTTCCGGAGAGAACTAAATAAGTTCCATTGGACGAAGAAGTGAGGAAAATACGCTGAGTTGGGTACTAGACAAGCGGCGAAAGTCATATAACCAAAAAATTAGAAAGTCTTTGCACTGGAACGCACATTAGTATAACAAATAAACCAGAAAACAAGGGAGTAGAGACAGAGAGTGAAGTTAAAATGATGGGGAGGATATTATGTTAGCTGTATACAATAGTGAAAGATAGAACGCCTTGGTGTGGTTTGGTTGAGGGACTGCCTATGCCAAAATATTTCAACTTTCGGGACAGGCAGGACGCTGTTTATGAGCCGTTCTCCTTGATGTTTAACTAGTGTAGAATGTCGATGTTTTTCCTTTTCTTGATCCATGGTATTCTAAGAATTTTTATGTAACATTATAATTCAAAAGCTACAATCTTTTTTTTTTTTTTTTATTGGTTGACTCACAACCGTAAATCCCCCGTGTGGGTTCCGGGGCCCTATTGTGGGGAAAACAAGAATAGACCCACTGCCTCCCCAAAGCATGTCGTAAGAGTCGACTAACTGGGGAGCTTCCTTTGAAGTCGGAGTGCATCTGCCTGAGAGGCAAGGAACCAGCAGTCTGCATTCAATTGAATCAGATCTGTAAAACTGATGCACATGCAACACTCAGGTTCTGGAGCATGACTGCAGTCCAAAAGTGGACGAACAACCAGAACTTTACGCCAGAGTGTACAGCTGGTGAACACAAAGAAGAAGAAAACAACCGTAAATTCCCACAGGAAAATTTTACGATCTTAAGATTTTTTTACTTTAACTTATTTACATGTACTTCGCCATATTTTCTTCATGCTGCTTAATCCCTGCAGTGCTAATGCAAACCGTCGTCTGACTTCTTTCAAACAGCCAGTCGCCACTGTTGTTCACTAATGATCCTAAGTATTCGAAATCATTTTCTAAATCTTGATTTTCTATTGTGGTTGGGGCAAAAGATATAGGTGTTTCTATGGATAATTTACCGGCTGTTAAAGTTAGTTGCGTATCCTTTACAGGACGTTGCAGAACCAACCCCAGCATTTTTGGGCTGTTGTGATTTTTCTAAGCAAGTTTACGTCTGGTAGTTTGCTTTTGCTTTCTGTATACTAACTGTTAACAGAAAAAAAAAAAAAAAAACTTTATATAAAAGGAAGTCACAAATGACCTAACTAGTATGTGACAATAATCTTCAGTTACCTCATTTAAGCAAAATATTTCTAATAGTTACAACAACAACAACAACAACAAAATTAAAAAATTAAAAAAAAAAAAAAAGATACAGGCATTGAATAATCTCCGAATCTTTTTAAAGAATTATTTTTCTTTTATTTGACGTACATAAATTTATAGAAGTTGACTGGTGATTATAGGGACCTGGGAAAAGGACTATATCAGAAAATAGAAAATAAAACAGCTGAACGATAGGTATGTCCTGTCATTGGAACTAATAGCAAACTCTCGTTAATGGGCCTGGTGAACACTGATGCAAAGAAGCTTAACGCCTATTGATATTTTAACAGCTCTGTAGCTACATTGCTACCTAATTATTTGTTATAAATTTGGTTGTCTTCACATCCCTCTCGACACGTTGACAGGTAGCTACATTGCTACCTAATTATTTGTTATGAATTTGGTTGTCTTCACATCCCTCTCGACACGTTGACAGGTAGCTACATTGCTACCTAATTATTTGTTGTAAATTTGGTTGTCTTCACATCCCTCTCGACACGTTGACAGGTAGCTACATTGCTACCTAATTATTTGTTGTGAATTTGGTTGTCTTCACATCCCTCTCGACACGTTGACAGGTAGCTACATTGCTACCTAATTATTAGTTATAAATTTGGTTCTCTTCACATCCCTCTCGACACGTTGACAGGTAGCTACATTGCCACCTAATTATTAGTTATAAATTTGGTTATCTTCACATCCCTCTCGACACGTC
>CAJHNH020008235.1:135220-152720 GCA_905116865.2 Candidula unifasciata | reverse complement strand
GCTTGGAGCTTTTTCATTCATTCATTCATTCAATAGCATGTCCCTCGCGGAACCTCGCTGCCATAACAACCCTCCGGAAAACCTTCCTATCCTGAGCAAGATGTCCTGCGTCTGATACCCCCATCTGGAGATCATCTGCCACATCCTGCACCCATCTTCTCCTTGGCCTTCCTCTTCCTCTCTTCCCAGGCATATACCCCTCCATTATTGTTCTCTCTAGACTTCCATGACGTTTCAAGTGACCAAAGTATTTCAATTTTCTTTGTTTTATTGTCTTTACTAGCCAACCCTCTTCAATATTCAGCTCTTGAAGTATGGATGCATTTGTTCTTTTCTTTACCCAAGATATTCTTAGAACCTGTCTGTAACATTTATATTCAAATGCATTTATGTGCTGTTCCGCTTGTTTAGTAAGTGTCCAGGTCTCACAGGCGTATGTTGCAATGGGAAAGATGCATGCTCTTAAAAATCTGACCTTTGTAATTCTATCTGTACAATTCCATAATTTATTCAGTTGTTTTAGTCTTTGAAGAGCAATTGATAGTCGCCGTTTAATTTCTTTCATTGTGTCACCAATGTTGGTAGCCAGTGACCCAAGATATTCGAAATTTTCCACCACTTCCAATCTTTCCTCATTAACATTTTTCACTATTTCTTTGGAGTGAGGTTAATAAGTTTTCTAAACCATTTTGTGATGTTGATAGTAATACTGTATCATCAGCATAACGAATTTCTGGTATTTCATGACCACCGATGTTTAGGGCATCATATTGTTCATTGTTTATATCATCTCTTACATTTCTCATTATATTTTCGGCGTACAGGTTGAACAAATACGGTGACAGCACACATCCCTGACGGACTCCTTGCTTGATGCCAAACCAGTCTGATGTCTCTCCATCTACTCTGACTGCTGCTTGTTGGTCTTGATAGAGCATTTTAATGAGCTGCACTATATGTGATGGAAAGCCCATATTCCTCATGATTTCCCAAAGCTTCTGATGTTGTACACAGTCAAATGCTTTTAAATAATCCACAAAACATAAGAACAGATTTACATTAAATTCTCTACACTTCTCTATTATTAAACGCATGTTGAATATATGATCTCTTGTTCCTCTTTCCTGTCTAAATTCAGCCCAGCCTGAGCTACATTAATCTCTTCTTCCATTTTCTTATGCAGTCTTCTCATTATAATTTTTAGTAGAATTTTACTTGCATGACTGATCAGGGCAATAGTTCGATAGTTTGTTCTTTCATGATTGTTATGGATTCTTGGCAAAATTTGCAGAAGGTAGTTTGCTGGAGCTTTTTAGCAAAAGTTAATGGTCGACGTTTGGTGCAGGAGAGCTTAGCATATGATACCACAACATCCAGCTTAAGAATGGAGGTGGAGGCGGTCACTGCAGCTTTCCGCTGACTAGAGAACACGACACACACACACATTGTAATTGTAACTGATTCAGAAAGCATGCTGAGGAAGATCAGAACAGGTATGCTTCGTGCAGAGTGGCATGCTTCGCTGCGGAGGACACGAGTGAGGAGTATTGTCTGGTTTTTTTTCACCGGGTCACGCCAGTGTGTTGGAAAATGAACAGGCGGACAGACTGGCTGGCTCTGCACAACTTGGTGGAATACTGATGCATGATAAGGCAGACGTGGTTAGTGCCCTGTAGGAGAGCGTGAACAGTACGGGGGAGCAGATGGATCACCGCAGTCTGCTGAGATTGATGCAGGGGGAGTAACGAGAGGTTCAGGCAGATACTCGAACCTTAGAGGAAAAGCAAGACGGACGTTAAATCAGAAAGCTACTGGCACCCTTAGTATCGGAACTCTTCGCTAGCTGCTGAAGATGGGGACAGAGCGCTTATGGGAATGCCCCGAGTGCTGTGATGTCGGTTCTTGAATCAAATCAAATCAATCAATCACGAGTAGTGCCTTCATTAATAGTTGTTCTAGCTGCAATATAACCAGATGACCAGACTTTCTGATGTCTGTTTCTCAGTGAATCTAGCCCATGTTGTCTTTCTGATAGTATCATTTCTCACTTTGTCTCGGACGTTTAAGCTGGCGGTTTTCCTCAGACAGATATCAGTACGAGTCGGATTATTTGTAGGTCTTACCATTCCTCTGAGTGTAAATTGTCAGCCAGATCCACTGACCTCTCTCCGCCACATCATTCTCTACACAGCGCAATGATCTGTTGTGGCATGGGAGAAGCTTCATCACAGTACCAAAAGACTTAATTCTCTAATCACCACCCTTTCACAGATCTTGTGCACAACGGTGCTCTCACGACGGACTCCAGAAATGATTCTTAGAATTCTAGATTCCTTGCCAGAAGCCGAGCACTGCGTATTTCTTTCCTCTTATGTCTATAAGTTTTAACTCATTCGGTACTAATCTACTCACTAAGCGTTTGTTGGGTTCTAATTGCATTATCCATTTCGCTTATTGTAGGCCCAGTCTAGTCGTTTCAGAACCTACACTGCTTTAACGCTACTTTAACTCCTTCTTTTTTTTTTCACATTGTTTTATTAAACCATGAACATTTATTAGTTGAATCATGTAAACAAAACTACTTGTCGCCCAAAAATATAAACACCTCATGAATACATTGAAAATGTCGCAAAATGTGAGTATCCATAATAAACAGCGTCGAAGGAGGATAACCAAAGCAAGGAAAAAATTAAACAGCATTAAAACTCAATGGTTAAACACCAGAAGGAAATCAAATTAAAATTGTGAGAGCATCTTCCCTGTAGCAACATGTGGGTGTGAGTAGTAGGTTATCTTTTAGCCCTTAGGAAAGAATAATTTCGATTGTGAGCTAAAATGTTATTGAAACATTCGCAGAAAACGATGGGCAAAGAAGAAAACAAAAAATACTTACATCCTAAAAGAGCTAAACACCAAGGCAGATTAGATAGTAAACAACAGCTTGCATCGGAACTGTAAGTATTTTTGTCGTATCAATCGCCATGGTGGACTCGAAAGAATACTAATGTAGGGTATGACACCAGGCAAGCAGGACAGGAGTCGACAAGCACGAAGATGGATACGGTGACACCTTATGTAGGAAAGTGCGAAGAGTCTTCAGGTCAAATTATCAAATCACAAACCAAGAAGCTTTAGACAGTTGTAACAAGAAAGANCTGTGATGTGGGTTTCTTGAATAAAATCAATCAATAAATCACGAGTATCCTTCTTAATAGTTGTTCTAGCTGCAATATAACCAATGACCAACTTTCTGATGTTGTTCTCATAAATCTAGCCCATGTTGCTTTCCCTGATAGTATCATTTCTCATTTTGTCTCGGACGTTTAAGCTGGCGGTTTTCCCTCGACGATATCATACAGTCGGATTATTTTTGGGTCTTACCTTCCTCTGAGGAAAATTGTAAACCAGATCCACTGACCTCTCTCCGCAACATTCTCTACACAGCGAAAATGATCTGTTTGGCATGGGAGGCTTCATCCATACCAAAGACTTATTCTCTAATCCCACCCTTTCACAGATTTTGTGCACAACGGGGGCTCTCACGACGGCTCCAAAATGATTCTAAATTCTAGATTCCTTGCCAAAGCCGAGCCGCTATTTCTTTCTCTTATTTAAATTTTAACTCTTTGGGTACAAACATCACAAGCTTTTTTTGGGTTCAAATTTGCTTTCCTTTCGTTTATTGTACCCCAGTCTAGTCTTTTTCAGAACCTCACTGCTTTAACGCTATTTTACTCCTTCTTTTTTTTTTCACTTTTTTTAAAAAACCCCATAACTTTATTATTTTTGAATCTGTAAAAAAACTATTGTCGCCCAAAATATAACACCTCATAAATCATTAAATGTCGAAAAAATGTAGTTCCAAAAAACAGCGTCGAAGGGGAAACCCAAAAGCAAGGAAAAAATTAAACCATTAAAAACTCGGGAAAACCCCAAAGGAAATCAAATTAAAATTGTGAGACCCTTTTTCCCTGTAGCACATGGGGGTGGAGTAGTAGGTTTTTTTTAGCCCTTAGGAAAAAAAATTTTCGATTGTGACTAAAATGTTATTAACTTCGCAGAAAAACGATGGGCAAGAAAAAAAAAAAAAAATACTTCATCCTAAAGGCTAACCCCAAAAGGCAGATTAATAGTAAACAACAGCTTGCTGGGAAACTGTATAGTTTTTGTCGTATCATCGCCATGGTGGACTCGAAAGAATACTAATGTAGGGTATGACACCAGGCAAGCAGGACAGGAGTCGACAAGCACGAAGATGGATACGGTGACACCTTAGGTAGGAAAGTGCTAGAGGCAGGAGACACGCAGTTTCTTTCTCGCATGCTGTGATGATGTATACTTTCTGCAAATGACCTGCTACATGATGTTGATGATGTTCTGGGAAGAGTCTTCAGGTCAAGTTATCAAGTCACAAACCAAGAAGCTTTAGACAGTATGATAACCAAGAAAAGATGGAAAATGTCTTGGCCACGTTATGAGAATAAATCCTGATATACCTGCCAAAACAGCTCTCACATGGATACCATAAGGAAAGAGAAAACATGGGGCCCCCAAAAACAACAAGGAGACGAACGATGGAAAGTGACCTGAGTGCGGCATCTTTGACATGGAAAACTGCACTGAAGATTGCACAGGACAGGAAAGCATGGAAGGTCCTCCCTGAAGCCTCATGTGCCATTAGGCATAACGAGAAGTGATAACAGGTTAAGTTAAAAGTTACGTGCGTGTTTTCTTCAGACGTCGCAAACCAGCTACATCATTTATAGTTTGTCGTTCATTTTACTCTAGGGGTTTTCCTGGCGCTCTGAGGGTTGCGGGTTCGTTGCACGGCTGTGTCATTCGGTTCACGAGTGCGTTTTTACTGAGTTCCCAGTCAGTGGTCGATGTCTAAGCTACGGGGTTAGTGCTTTGTGCGACGCTTTCGATGGGAGACTAACCGATCTGCGAAGATAGACCGAGCTATATGGGATAAATCCCGGTGTTTTCAGGTCGATCCTCCTGACTTTAACCAACTCAAGTTTACCCTTTTATTTGCAATTGAAGTCGCCATGGGGTTGGCGGCTAAACGCTGGCCTGCGGTTCGGAAGTTCGTGGGTTCGCGTCCTGTCAAACAATGTAAAACGGTTGCTAGCAATGGTTTACAGCTGAACTCATCATAGAATGTTGTTTATTTGAAGCTGCGTTCACAATCCATAATTCCTAAATCATGCTAGGTAACAGTACTAGAAAATTGTTGTGTTATTTATGATGTGTCATTTTGCGGACATATTGACACACACACACAAATAATAAAGGATTGAACTGTTTGTTACTAACAAAAGTAAAAATGTAATAAATGACATATTAAATCTAGACACATGCAAATGTTAGCTTCATGTTTTCAGATTTACATTAGGCAGTAGAATATTTAAATTAACACGCGTACGCAGTCAAAAGCCGTCTGGTAACAGTGCCTTGTGTGTGTGTGAGGTAAAATGTCCGTCATTGCTTGTGAAATTATACAACTCATTACGTTTGATTGACTTGCTCCAATTGTTCCATTATCCATTCACATGTAGTATATATTGCATTATTTGTTTAAGTGTCATTAATTTATTTATTTACTTATGGTTTTTTTCTTTTCTAACTAATTTACGATTCGCCCTTTTCACATTTCCGTTTCCTCAAATAAGATTACTATTTTTATAGTCACACATGGCTGTGAATCCTGGACGATTGATAAACACACCAAACAATGTCTTCAAGCCTCGGAGAGGTAGTTTTACAGAATTAGACAATTCATCATAATCATCGGAAGCAGACAGTCATCATTTTTCTTTTCATGTTATGAGAAAGAAACTGGAACATGGTGTGACCATTTGAAAGATGCGGGGAAAACAGATATAAATATATATATATATATTATATATATAATATATATATTATATATATAGATATATATATATATATATATATATATATATATATATATATATATAAATAAATAAATAAATAAATCTATATACATATATACATATACCATCTCATCTATATTAATATATATATCTATATATATATATATATATATATAATATATAATATATATATAGAGAGAGAGAGAGAGAGAGAGAGAGAGAGAAGACAACGCGAGATTATTCTCGACAGCCATTTTGTTGTAGCATGGAATGGAGTGTGATGTCTGCAGCAATGAACCTCAAGGGCTGGGCATGCTGAAGAAGAAGTAGAAGATGGGGTGTCAGAACACGAATTGATACATGGTATTGAAGATCACAGACTGGAAAGGTATGAACGCATACGCCGGTTGGCAAGAAACTTTATGTTGATTAGTCAGTTTGCCCGTAAGTAAACCCCGATTGCCACAAAATAACAATATTACCCGCCAACTGTCGATTGGTTTCTAAAAACAAGACTGACAACCATTTAAAAAAAAGTTATTTGCGTATCCTCTACAGGACGTTACAGAACCAACTTCAGCATTTATTAGCTGCTGTGGTTTTTCTAGGCAGATTCTACCTTCAGTAGTTTGCCACTGCCACCGAACGGTCAGCTCTCGGCACCACTGTCGAAAGCAGCGCATGACACATCTACTGCAGCAAGGATCGAACCCGGCACTCTGGCATTACGAATCGCGTTCGCAACGCCTAAGCCACATTTGACAACCTACTGGACACAGACAGACTCTGCAGCTGTATGTACAATCAATTAAAGATTGAAGGTTACAAACTATACCCATGGGGAGAGGCACCACAGAATATTGCTCATGCGCTACAGACATGCTTTGTACATGTAGTAGAGAGATTCCAGGTTTGGCAGTTTGGCATTTTAGTTGAGACCAAATTGAATGTTGAATTAAGGATCGACATCACAGCACTTGGGACACTCCCATAAGCGCTCCGTCCCCATCTTCAGCAGCAAGCGCAGAATGAGCTGTACACACATGTCGTCAATGTAACTGACTCACAGAGCATGCTGAGAAAGGTGGAGACAGGCATGCTCCGTGCAGAGTGGCAAGCATCACTTCAGAGGTCCCGGGTAGTTAGCATCCTTTGGATATTTTCTCCAGTTCACGCCGGTGTATTGGGATATGAACAATGGATAGACTGGCCGGTTCTGCACCACTTGGTGGTGAACTAATATATGACAAGCTGGATATTGTGAGGGCCCTTTGGGAGCGAGTGAACAGTGCCGAGTTGAGACCAAGTTGACGGTAACAATGGAAGCTATGCTTTCACAGAGGCCTGAGGCAATCTGAAAACCACTCGCAGGGAAAATGAAAAGAACGAGAAGAAATACAAATTATCAAACGAATAAATGCAGGTTTGGAGTGATACCAGCGGGATAAAATATAACGAAATTAAATAATCAGTCACTCTGGAAAAACAAATATTAAGTGTAATCATCATGCAGCAGTGCATTTGCAAAACGTCGCTTTCATCAAGGTCTGTCTAAAAGAAACTTGGTCTCCCGCCTCGTGTAGTTTAATATTCCAGGAGTCACTTATATCCTGTGCCCATATTCATGTTGATGAGCCCCTGCACCTCCTTCATGGTACCATACTTTCTTCTATTATTTTTGACTAATCCGCCATGGCGCTTAGTTTGACCAAATATTTCAGCTTCGGAGACAAGATGCTGTTTATTAGCCAGTTTTCCTTGATGTTCAGATCTTTTAAAACGTCAGTAATTCTTTTCTTATTATATCACGGTATTTTAACAATATTTCTATAGCTCTATATCATTTCAGCTCAAAAGCCCCTATCTTCTTTCTCAAGGATTTGTTCTTTTTAAAATTAAAGCCACGCTTAACATTTTATGTCAATACAGGAACATTCATTCAACTTAACATGCTACAAATAAAAGAGCTATGGGAGATGCTCCTAGACACAGGAAGTAAGATAGTAATCAATGTTCTACTTCTTCCGTTCAAGGGCTAGCTTATAAAAATGTCAAAAGAAAATGTCATCTTAGACACTTTCAATCAGTGTCCTTTTTAATCGTTCAAGTCTATTTTCCTTCCATTCCCCTGTGAGCCGAAGGCGCCTTGTCTCTGATCCGACCTCTATAATTGGCGGCATTCACAGAAGTCACTTTATGCTGTCACTAACCATTGAATCCGGACGGCGAGAAAATCCCCGGAGAATTCATTTCTTATCATCTATTATGTTCGTCCGACTATTTTCTTGTCAGACATTGCTAAAGAAAACCCAGCACAGATAGTAATGTTTTCAAATTACCAGTCAAAGAAGAGGAAGTCCAGAGATTTCATGTCCCGCAATTAGTTTTTTAATGTGAAATCAAAAGGCAGAAAAAGAATTGGTTATTTGCGAGGCTTTCATCTGGGAACTTACTGAAAAACTTTAATAATTCCTTTTAGGATGTTTCCTGGGTTTTATTTTTAATGTCACAGACCCGCCTGTTTGCATAACGTTTATTCAAGAATTTTTAATTATGTTTTAAAAACAGAAAATGTCTCATGTTCTGGCTAGCATATATGCGGATTTATATTGACAATGTCATGGAGGGCGGGAGGGCTACCTCTCGGTAAGTCTCTCCTCCCTATCTGTGTGCAACCCTCCCCGCCCCCGTCCTCTCTCTCTCTCTCTCTCTCTCTCTCTCTCTCTCTCTCTCTCTCTCTCTCTCTCTCTCTCTCTCTTCCTCACTATCTATCTACTGGTCTGTTTATGTGCCGTGTACGCGCGCCCGCGCATGTGTGTGTACGTACAGAAAATCATTCAGTCAACATGAACAAAAGTGAGGTCCCAGTAGGAATGTAGTATTGTATTTGGTGCCCGGTTATGGTGACTTTAAACCAAAAAAAAAACACACACACAAACTCGATTGTGCTTTGGAATTCGCGTTAAAGAGTTTTTCTTGAATAAGTACAGAGGGCAGTGTGATACTGACTTCCTTACTCGTCAAACGCCGACATATCGATGAAAGTGTTTGGTTGGAAGCATGTAGCTGGTATGTTTTATGCGAAGACATAGGTTTTCCATTTGTACTGTTTACTCTTTGTGTAGAAATGTGCTTTTTATCTTCATCGAATACTAATGCCGTTACTGTGGAAATGGGCTCTTTATCTTCACTGTTTGCTCCTGTTCTTACTGTGGAAATGGGCTCTTGATTTTCACTGTTTTCCCATTCTCTTACTGTACAAATGGGCTCTTTATCTTCACTGTTTTCCCATTCTCCTACTGTGGAAATGGGCTCTTTGTCTTCACTGTTTTCCCATTCTCCTACTGTGGAAATGGGCTCTTTATCTTGACTGTTTTACCATTCTCCTACTGTGGAAATGGGCTCTTTATCTTGACTGTTTCCCATTCTCCTACTGTGGAAATGGGCTCTTTATCTTGACTGTTTACTCGGTGACAACTGGCAGACAAGTGAGGACAGAACGGTTGCTCGCTGCGCACAGCATCTTGTCGAGAGAGTGTTTAGTCTATGGTACCATATATCGATCAGTGATGAGGATGGCCAGGTGAAAGAAAGCCGCAAACATCGTGATATATACCTAGCTAAAGAAAAGAACGCAGAGGCGAAAAATAATATATCGCTTTCAGCAACAAGTTCCAGCAAACTAGAGTGGCACATGCCAAACTGGTAACATTTTCAGCATTTACGGTTATCAACCTCCTTGAGCACCTGATCGGGGAGTGGTTCATCACGCAAACCAGAAAGACAAATGGTGTTGTTGTTGCTAGCTCGCTTAACGAGACTGATAAACCTGCCTTATTTTAGTTTACTTGGTTGCTTCTTTTCTACCTTGGGGTAGATGGCCTACTTCTCTTACAGCAGTCCACCGCCCCCTCCCTTTTCCCCCTGTTTGTTCCATTCCAGTTCTCTGTCATCCAGGGGCTGTCAAGTGTTGTCTTCCCAACGAGCCCTAAGTTGCCCTAATGATTTGGTTCCTTTGTTCTTGGCCTCCCATGCCTGCCATGCTGGTGTATTCTACCATTCTGCGTTCATCTCCAAACTGATCCATTCAGATTAGTAAGACCTAGGTTGCAAGGTCATCAAATATTGTCTGATTGCGAACTTTGCCGCTGCTTGTCACTTGGACCATATTTCTGAAATACCTCATTTCTCAAGCCAGGTTGGCTTCAGTTAGTTGTTACTATTGTGGCACATCCATAGGTTTGGACTGGCATATAGTTGGAGCGAAGAGACTATCATAATAATGAATGCAGTCATAACAGAGGACGATGCCATTTCAGATAGGTTTTCTGACCTGAGCACTGATCGCATACCCCATTTTTATGGCGGGCTTAAGAATGCAAGAAAGTGATCGAAAGACATTTATAGGAAACAGAAACATAAACATGTTGCAATAATCTGTAGTGACGATGTAATAAATAAATAAATATATTGTTTATCGAGAAAACATGAAGATGGGCGTACAAAACGCAGATCCTAAATTGTAACTATTAGTTAAACTATACAATAATTGTAATAGTTAATGCGATTGTGTATTATAGACAGGTATACAAACACACACACACACACACACACACACTCACACACAGAGATAAAGAGATAAAGAGAGAGAGAGAGAGAGAGAGAGAGAGAGAGAGAGAGAGAGAGAGAGAGAGAGTGAATGTAACTGAAAATGATGACAGTGTAAAGATCTCGGGTTTTCCAGCCTCTTTATACAGAGACAGAAAATCCCTACCCCCACCATATTTCCTCAAAATCCATGTGCACTTCTAGAAAAAAAAAAAAAAAAAACAATATAGTATCTTAGAATCCAGCCAGCCAAACAACGACAGCTTAACACACGTCAGGTCTGTGCTCTCACTCACACCACATAGTGATTGCCAACACAAGATGATATGGTCTTCCTTCTGTTCTTGCTCAGACATGTTTCAGCCTATAGCATTCCCATTTACCTGCACAACAGGGGTGCCGATACCAGGCCTTTGGCAACTTGAGCCCACCGTCCCCATTTCAAGAATTCTCAGAGGCCTAAGCTACCTCACCCCCAAACTTATAGACGCTTATTATTTGTTTTTTAACAGATCATATTGTTTCAAATATATGAACATACTTATGTGATCTATTGAGAACCCCTGCTCTAGAAATTTGTAAGGGCCAACCACCACCCCACCACCACCTCCCCCCCCCCCCAATTTTTTATTTGTGTGGCCGCCTCTGCAGCTGCAACACAACTCTTTACTCATCAGCAACACTTGCGAACTGCTTGCAATTTTCCATTTCGCTCTTCAGTCGCTAGGAACGCATATGTTACTTAGATTCTCGAAGATTTTGGTGAAGACATCGTGTTTGCGAGCAGGAGTTGCTTGTGCAGATTTTCGAACTCTTTTTTTCCCCGAATATGTTGCTGCGCTATTGTATAAATGTAACTGAAGCGATAAGCAGATGGGAAGACACATATAACTGTTGGAGCATTCATGCGTACAAAGTAGCGAAAACGCTCTTACACACGCACGCATACACAGGTAAAAACTTACATAAACACACACAAACATGCACACACATGTCCATATATATATATATAAAGAGAGAGAGATAGATAGATAGATAGATAGATAGAGGAGAGAGAGAGAGAGAGAGAGAGAGAGAGAGAGAGAGAGAGAGAGAGAGAGAGAGAGAGAGAGAGAGAGAAAGCAAACAAACATTATATTCAAAGGGTTATGAATTGGTCACGCAGGCCAGTCTAACATTCTGGCTTTTTAATATTTTCCTTGCATACAGTTATTAATTTTTACATCATTTCGTACTTAACAGCAAAAAATGTTTGCAACACCCAAGTCTTAATTACAAGCGCCGTAACGTGTCTACTTATACTTATACTAGCTGTGCCCTGCCACGCGTTGCTGTGGCCCCGAGTAATGAAATGGAAAAGAAAGAAAGTAGCTCTCAACTAACAGTGACTGTCATAACCCTCACCCCCCTTCCCTCTCCCCTCCACCCAGTCATATCTTTCTCTTCGAAGCATTGAAAAATAATCCTTGGCGAAAGCATAAAAATAGAAATAGTTAAGAAATGAGCACTTGAAAATAATGTTTTAAGCTCTGTCAGCTAACAGTGCTGGCATAACCCCCCCCCCCCCCTTTCCTTTTTCCCCAAATAATATTTCCCTCTCCGAAGGAATAAAAAATCATCACTTGGCGAAATTATTAAAATAGAAATAGTTAAGAAATGATAACTTTGAAATTATGTTTTGAGATCTCTCAGTTAACAGTGTCTGCTATAAGGCCCCCCCCCCCCCCCCTCCCTTTTCCACTAATCATGACATCCTCGCCGAAGGATAAGAAAGTCATCATCTAATGAAATAATGTGACTAAATTGAGCTATGCATCCGTGTCCACCCAGAGAAAAATGGAGAACATTAATGTGTACTGAGAAGTAAATGTGGCCAGTGTTACAGCTACCACATCACCTATCCAGTACCATTACTTTTGCTACCACCACCACCTTCAGAACAAAAACAAAAAACAGTCACTACTGTCTGTACAGGTCGGTGTAGCCAGAGGAGTTAGCGCCGCATGTTGTCGCGACGGACTGTGTAGTGTAATTGAGCTCCCAACAAAGAAAAAGACAACAACAACAAAAAACTCTATCACCTAACCAGTGTTGGAACCCACAGTAATAGTCCGTTCTATACTCACAAAAAGCGGAAATAACCCCCCCCCCCACCCCCCAACCCGTCATCTGCCCTCTCCGAAGAGACGAATGTTAAAGGACCTTGGCATCCGTGTCCACCCAAAGTAAACTGGACTGTAAGTAGTCTTAGTTAACAGCTTCTGTCATCAACAAATAGTTTATGATCGAGTGAAGCGTCGTAGGGAGGATAAATGGGACTTTATTGAAATCGGATGTCTTTGGGCGAAAGGTGTAGATATCGCAGCCTAGCTGTAAACCCCAACACAACATGCCAAAATCCATCTTGAGGAAAAGAGAAAAAAAAAAAAAAAAGCAACCTGAGGGTAATCGAACACCGGTCAACAGCGTGAAGGACGGAATACTTAGAACTATACTACCTAAGACTGAAGAGGTTGGGTCTGATATCGCAGCCTAGCTGTAAACCACAACACAATGTGCCAACCGCCCTCTCAAGGGTGAACGAAGATTACCCGTGACATGACCAACATCACGTCGCCGCTATCACAGGCTAGCTGTAAATCCCCAAACCGTGACATAAGACAAAGGAATTATCTAAAGATTTTTATTCTGAGCGGCTGCTCTCTCTCTCTCTCTCTCTCTCTCTCTCTCTCTCTCTCTCTCTCTCTCTCTTCTCTCTCTCTCTCTCTCTCTCTCTCTCTTTCTCTTTCGCCCTCTGTCTCTCTGTCTCTCTGTCTCTGTCTCTCTTTCTTTCTCTCTGTCTCTGTCTCTCTCTGTCTCTCTCTCTGTCTCTCTCTCTGTCTCTCTCTCTCTGTCTCTGTGTCTCTCTCGGTGTCTCTCTCTCTCTCTCTATGTTTCTCTCTCTGTGAGAGACAGCCTAGAAGAAAACCACAACACAACGCGCCAGCGGCTTAGTTAAAGGCAAGACAAAACTATTTAATCACCCAGCGGGGCATTGATCGCCGGTCACCCGCGTAACACGCAAAATATACAACTACGCTACCAAGGACTGCCCAATTATATCTCCCTCTCCCAATGATTGAAACATTATTATGTGGCGACATTGTTAAAATAGAAATAGTTAAGAAATGAGAACTGTAAAATAATGTTTTAAACTCTCTCAGTTAACAGTGTCTGGCATCAACCCCCCCCCCCCCCCCCCCCCCGTGACAATCATCCTCTACGAAGTATGGGAATGTCATCGCCTGACGAAACATTATTGTTAAATTTAGCTTGGCATCTGTGTCCACCCAGACAAAAGTGGGTAGCATTAACCTGTACTGAGAAGTTAACAGCTACCACATAACCCATCGAGTACCAGTACTACTCCTACCACTACCACCCCCATCGTCACAACAACACAAAACGGTCACTACTGTCTGTACAGGTCGTTGTAGCCAGAATAGTTGGCGCCGCATGCTGTCACCACGGACTGTTTAGTTTGAGTGAATCCCCGACATAAAACGTCATCACCTAACCAGTGGTGGAACCAACAGTAATATTCCGTGATTTAAAAACAAAACAAAATTACACCATACTCACAATCAGCGGAAATAAAAATCCGCACCCGTGATCTCTCCCTCTGCGAAGGTACGATGTGTAACTAACCTTGGCATCCGTGTCGACCCAAACCAAACTGGACCGTAAGCCTTCTTAGTTAACAGTTTCTGTCATCAACGAATAGTTATGATCGAGTGAAGCGTCGGGGGGAGGCTAATTGAGACTGTACTGAAATCGGATGTCTTTGGGCGTAAGGTGCAGATATCGCAACTTAGCTGTAAACCACTACAACACGTGCCAATCGCCCCTTAAGGGGAAAAAGAAAAATTAGCACCCAGCGGGGAATGAACACAGGCCATTCGCGTCAAGGGTGAAATACTTACAACTCTACTACCGAAGACTGAAGACTGAAGACGTTAGGTCAGATATTGCTGCCTAGCTGTAAACCACAACACAACGTGCCAACCGCCCTCTCAAGGGCGAACGAATATTTCCCGTGACATAAACATTGAGCATCACGTCACCGTAAACCCCAAAATCGAACGGAAAAAGCGTAGGTATTGCAGCCTAGCTATAAACCACAGCGAAACGTTGCAGCCATCCAGTTAGCCCCCCCCCCCCCCCCCCCAAAAAAAAAAAAAAAATTTATATCACCCAACAGGGAATCGAACCCCTATCACCCGAGTAAAAAGCGAAAAATCGAAATGCTTACAATTAACTACGCTACTAAATACTCAAGCATTTGCTAGAAATAAAAGTATATAATGATAATGTGAAGTTCGGTGTTACATAGTCAAAGGTGGCCAATCGATTAAAAATAAATTCGGACAGGCAACGAAACCAATAATGATTTGACCGTGCTGGAGCTGAGTTGTTCGTAGTTTGTGCAATTTTATGACAAAAAGTCACGCTTTGAGTCAGAGGCAACGTTGTGTGAAAATTTGAAAGCAATCGATTCAGTAGCTTCCGAGTTTTTAGTTAACAACATAGGAAAATTTAGGATTTTTATTTATATAGATTAGTGAACTGGAAGAGCGAGAGAGATGGGGAGGAGGGGGAGAGATATGGAAGAGGGAGAGAGATGGGGAGGAGGGAAAGAGTGGGGAGGAGGGAGAGAGAAGTAGAGAGAACGAGAGGGAAGCAAATAGCAGACTTACTGATAATTGCAAAGCAAACTGACTGATTCATTGGGCAAATACAATATAAAATGCTATTCTTTCTTTCGTCAGTATCTCCTTAGGCCGCTAGGGGTCGCAGTTCATCAGACGATGGACAGCCGAGCCAGGGCGTGCTCAGTAGCTTGATAGGCCATGACGTTATGCAGTCTCAAGGTGTCAGTGACTCCTTCAATCCATATTCTTCTCGGTCTTCCCCTGCCTCTTGGCGTTTTGATTTTCAGGTTGTACGCTCTTGCTGCTGGCATTGATGGTTTCATTCTCATGAGGTGGCCAAACGATTTAATTCTTTGTTTCTGAATAAACTTTACGATGGGTGTTGTTTTAACCGTTCTTGTGATAACGTCCTTTCTCACTCGATCTCTTTTGTTTTTATTTACAGCCATTCTCAAACATTTCATCTTACAGGCGGTTAGTTTTGTTTTAATTTGGTGTAATAAAATGTGATTAGAAAGCTAAATTTGTGGAATTAAAAACACGCACAGATACAAAACCGAATGTTTCAACCACAGTTTTCATGAAGGTAGTGCTGATTACAAAAATAATTGTGATTGTGAAAAGGACAAGACTAAAATACTCTGCAAGACGAATTAAGTAAGATGCATTTTTGGACAAAAAGGAGGGAGGGGGTGCAGGGTAAAAATAAAATAAAAAGTCAAAAAAAAATTTACCTAGCCGTAATGAATATTAATCCTATCAGCACCGAGCACATCAAAACTGAATGAAACAATGTCCAAAGTATTAGCGGCTAATTTGATCACAGGGGCAAGATTTTATAGCAGTAATTGTGAGATATTCCTGTCGCGTCATGGTCAGAGCAATTAAAATGGAGGGAGCATAGACCGGTTTAATAGCCTCATAACGAATATTCTTAAGATTTAAGGACACGATCAGCCAACTTGCAGCTGATTTTCCCAATATATTTTATTTTTGTTTTGTGTGTGTGTGTGTGTGTGTGTGTGTGTGTGTGTGAAAAATGAACTAAACCGTGTGTGTGTGTATATATATATATGTACAGTTTTACTTTCAGTAGTTAAAAAATGCTACAGGTGGTTCTACAACTTCCTTTAAAGGATATGCAACAAACGTTTTTTTTTTTTTTCTAAAGTATTAATATCACTGTCAAAATCAACGCATGTCTGTCTGCTTCCAAACCGTCTGCTGCAAAAATCAAACCAGCTCCCTGGAATAATGAGGCGCGGTCGAAACGTCTGGGCCTTGTATACGTTCTTAATAATATGATAATAATAATAATGATAATAATAATAATAATAATAATACAATGATAATTATGTGCTGACCGTTAAATAGATAAAGTACTTTTTGTTTTGAAATAAAATATGTATATAGAAAAACAGGGAGTCGCCATAGTATAGCATTTAGACACTCGCCTGCGGATCGGAGGGTCGTGGACTCGTGTCCCCTGGGGGCCGGAGTTTTTGTTTTTTAAATGACCTCAGCTCCAGCTATGAGTGAGTACCAGGCACAGTCCCATGAAGTAAAAGCCGCCGGCCTAATGCTGACCACATCTCCCAGCAAGTGCTGTTTGGTCTATCAAATAAAGGTCGAACCCAATACTGCTGGAGGCGTGGAAAAAGGTCTTTTAAAAAAAATCATGTCCTTGGTAAATACATCCTAGTAGCGCGAGATTTATTTCGTTTAGGTGTCGCATTTTTATGACCTTTCTTGAATCAAATAAAGTGAAAACAGTCGCATGATTGGATGCGAACGCTGCCATAAAGATCCACCCTTTAGTGTATCAGTTTTTATTTGTTGCCCATGCCTTCCAGAGAAATGGTCCCACAATGAATGTTTTCAGTTTAAAACTTTAGCGAGTCACGTTCTCCACAATAAAGGCGGCGGCCAGGTTCTTTGTTCTATTAACTCTTCACGTTATTGTTATTACTGTTAACTCTTCACGTAATTGTTGTTAGTTTGAAATCTTAAGGTAATTATTGTTACTATTAACTCTGAACGTAATTGTTGTTACTATTAATTCTTGGTGCGAGTTTTCTCATTATTCCCTCTCGACCTATTAATGACCCTTTGTGTAAGTGTCGTATTTATTTCAACTTGATGCACATGTTGGCAACCAATAACTATTTGTGCGTGGGATATAATTATTAGCTTTCAGTGATTACTAACCTTTTGGATATATGTTAAAATATTATATTAGAATACTTGGTGTAGATGTTACCACTCTCTCTCTCTCTCTCTCTCTCTCTCTCTCTCTCTCTCTCTCTC
>CAJHNH020008235.1:115000-129134 GCA_905116865.2 Candidula unifasciata | reverse complement strand
GGCAGGGTCTGAGATAAGACTGAGAGGTATTGTTTAAAATATATGTGGTGTGGGGTTAGGGTGGCGTAAGATAGACTGGAATTCCCGAGTGCTGGCCCCCTTTGGTGCAACGGCCTCGGCTAACTGCTTCAGGACGTCGGGTGCCTTTGGTGGGTTCCGTTGTCTTCTTCCACCTGAAAATATACTAATTTAGGATTTTTGTTACATCTTTAGCATTTACGATGTTATTCGCCAGTGGGCAGGTAGATACAGTGGAAGTAGCATAGGTTTAGAGTGCTGGAATGCTTCAGATGACATAAAGTGAGGTCGGGAGAGTGAGGGGAAGGATAGTCTGTCCTGACAAGTGTAACTGGTACTCGCAGGATCTGATCAGGTCCCATCGGGTTGTGTAGCTCTGGTCTGGGTAGAGGGATGGTTCTCAGATCGCTTTCCCTGTTCTTGATATGAACTGCTTGACAAGTTGCTGAGTCTGGTCCTCAGCGCTCACGCTGAGGCAGTTTTTGACAGTCATTGGTTCGTTTCTTGCTCTAAAGTGTAGAACTAGCTCTTGTCTTTCAAGTTCGAAGGTTTTACAGTTCAACAGGAAATGTTCTATAGAGTTGTTGGCCAAGCATTCCTGACATACAGGCGTGCGGAATCGGTCTGGCCAACACCCTAGTCGCATCTTCCACAGTTTGCGGATGACAGGGATTTTCGTCAGAGCTTGCACTTGGTTCTTGAGACTGGGGCTTTTAAGTAATTTGTAGGCGACTCTGCCTTTATTGCTGGTCAACCACTGCAGATGTTGTTTCTGATAACTGCTTTTTGTTCGGTTTACCCAGTCCCGTGAACACTGTGTTAGGGCTGCTGGTGCCTCTTTTTGCCGCTGCTTCGTTGCCTTCGATACCTATGTGAGCTGGGATCCAGCCAATGGTTACCTGGCATCCCAGGCTTTTGAGTCTTGTTGAAATAGTCAGGATTTCTTCTTTCCGGTCTTGTCGGCTCACTTTCGAATAAGCTTTTAATGATTTTACAGATGACAGCGAGTCAGTAAGGATGAGGTGTTTTATGGGGGGCCTTTCGCAGGCTAGCTCCAGTGCTTTTAGTTTCCTTACAAGCATTGCCGTGCATACTGCTGTATCGTCAGTGAGCTTGAAATCGTAGGTAGTTTTCCAAACCGGTATGTAGACCCCTGCCCCGACAGCACCCGTACTGGTTTTGGAGCCGTCTGTGTAGATTATCATGGTATCTACTTCAGCATTCCGAATGTACTCGTCGACTCTCGACCTTGCATCGAGGATGGCCTGGTTTTTGCCGATTACGTGCGCCAGGCTTTCGTCCGTGTACGGAATTTTAAGCTCCTAGGTTGGGGTGGTCAGGTGGTTCCTTATACCGCTGTTGTTGGTGGTGTTTAGTTCTGCTGCCGTATACCAAAGGGGCTGGTCTTCAGAATTTATGAAGTGAGATGTTGACTCTTGACCATAGGTATTCATGAACGGTTAGTCCGGGGTGGTGTGGTCGAGCGACGTTTGAGACCAGTAGCTGAGCCTCAGTTTTCTTCTACGTAGGCTTAGTGGGATGAGGCCTAGTGCTACCTCCATGGCTTCTTGACTGGTTCCTTTCCCTACCCCCAGGATGATTCTCATTGACTCGTTCTGAATTCGGTCTAGAGGAGCTTTGTGGGCGTCGGAAGCAGCATCGTATACGACCCATCCGTATTCGAGCTTGCTTCTGACGAACGCCTTATAGAAGTTCAGTAGGGTTCGGGTGTGCGCACCCTATCCGGACCCTTTGTTATTTCTGAGGAAGTTGTTGTTGCTTGAGCATTTCGCAATGGTTTGCTTGATATGTCGGCTCCAGCTCATTTGTTGATTGAGCAACATTCCTACGAATGTCGTTTGAGTCTTTCTCGGGATTCTTTGGCGGTTTATCACAATGCGGGTTTCAAAGTCTGTATGTGCCCCTATCTCTTCTTCCAGTGGAATATCATCTGGGTGGATTTTCTCGGGTTGATTCGGAAACCCCACTTCTCCATCCATCCTGCTACATTTTCTGTCGCCGCATGCAGTTGGTTTCAGGCGTGTTCTATGCTGACGCTACAGTACCATATTGCGCAGTCGTCAGCGTACTGGGACAGACCGATATTGTTGACCCCTATGGCCTCTGCGAGATGGTTCACGAGCCTTCTTGTATGGTCACAACCCTTTTATATTTGTTATTCTTGCAGTCTGGTGACGGTTGCAGATTTCCAGTCCGCACTTGGCTCTTGCAAACGTTTTACTTTTCGTAGAGCATTCCGAATATCAGCCTGGTCCATGGCTGGTCCGTCCTCCACAGTAGCTTTACCTGCCAGCCTATCAGCTTGCTCGTTTCCTCACATGAAGGATATATGACCTTCTTTTCTTGATTAATGGTGTCTTTGCTTTCGCCAGAATAAACTTAGGAAAACAAAACTAAAGGTCACTGTTTCATGCCTTTACGCGTACTGAGCATATAGGGCTAGACTTATAATTTAATAACCAATCAGTACTGGGCGGGTGATTTGGTCAGCATTTCACCAGCCGCACTGACTTCCCAGCAATGTACCTGGTACCCACTCAAGGCTGGGTCGACCTGAGTGCCAAGATCATTTTTAATCAACTTACTATTAATATTAAAATGGACTGTGCAAATGTTGCTTATTGAGTCATCGATGTTTAAAGATTTTCTTTTTCGTGAAATTCTTAGATGTTACCTGTATATTTATTAAAGACTATAATGTGTAAAAAAAACTGGCAACAGGGTGTAATGTTTGAAATACCATGTCAGAAATCATCCTTGGTTAAAACAAAGGTTGCCATATGATTAGCACATTCCAACATTAGGTATGACTTGGCAAGCTCTCAGGCGGTAATTTTGTTTTCTTTTAGGTGTAACAATACATAGAAAGTAAACATTGTGAGATAGGGCGTAAACGTATGTTTAATCAGAGAGGCCACTTGCTGCAACATAAATGAAATGCAACCGAATTGCGACATTAATAGACAAGAGAGCATTAGAAAGATGATGCATCAATTCTGCTACAATTTTCCGTTATCAGGATTGCAGTCTTTTTGTAGATTACATCTCAAGGATGAGAACCAAACGGGTACCAATACCAGAAACATTGTTCAAGCGTATAGGCATATAAAAGTAAATGACCATTCTCCAGGCGCATTAGGCATATAGGGCTAGACCTCTGTTTTAAAGACCAATCGGTACTGGATGGGTGATGTGTCTGCATCACGCTGGCGGTAGAGGCATATAGAACAGTTATATTGGTACGAAATTCATTTCAGCCGACAGTTTATTTCTGCGATTTTCCTTGCTCGTGTGTGTGGTACTGTGTACTCATGTAATCTTCTGTTGAAGGCCTCTAGCCGCAACGTCCACTTGTCGTGTGTGTCTGTGCGATAATGCGAAGCTGGCTGGTTCTACGCTTTGCGTGGTTTGGTATCTTCTCATTATATACCAATACACAAATAAGGCAAGAATCCAGGCAAGAGTATGTGTCTAATTTTATACGAAAACGCCGCTGGAACTATGTCGGCCACGCCCTTAGAATGAATAAATCAAGACTTCCTCATTTGGACACCACAGGGAAAAAGATCTCGTGGAAGACCAAGGGAAACCCTACGTAGAACTATCATCAGGGAAGGCCACTCATGGGCCACTCAAACATCCAAGACCTACAACAGATTGCAACGAACCGCCATGCATGGAGAGTCATGACCTCTGCCCTACGAGCCGCACTCGACACAAGAGGAAAGACTAGTATATACTTATACTGGGGCATCACAAAACAGTGACGAAGTAGCCTAAAGTCCAGTGTGAGTTGGTTTTGTGATGAAACCTTACATCAAAAAGACGACATAAGAAAATGGCACTAGGAAAACAACTTAATTAGGAAGGTTATCTTGACATGAATTAAAGAGGAGAAATAAAAGAATAGACACACTGTCCTTTAATAAGAATGCCATCAGGATTTGCTGACATCTGATATGCTAAACAGAAAAAGAACAGCCTGGATGTAAACAGCAAACACAACGTCCTTTTCAGGGGAGTGAAATCAATGCAGAAATTTACTTCTTTTCTTAAACTGTTGTTATGGTTGTTTACACCAGATTGATATTACTTTAACCCGTCTAGTCTTCCAACTTTTTGCTTGTTACTAATGTCTCTAAAACTGATGAAAGCACTCTACAAAAGTTCCTGAATATTCGAGGTTCTACAAGTATCACTAACATTTACCATATTCTGTTTTTCTTATTTTAGGGTCTCCATATGGCTCCTTTCCCTTTTTACTTTCCAACGATGTATTCTAGTTGTCTCTTTCTCAAGACCTGACCGAGGATGAGGTGGATTGTCTGTTTCTGACGTGGGTAATCAGTTCTTTTCGTAAGTTAATTTCTTTCAAGACACCTGCATTACTCTTTACTTCTGCTCAGTGCATTCTCACAACTCGTCTATAAATTTACATCACGGTCACTTCCACATACTTTTTTTTTAACTGATCGGCTAAATCAGCCAGTCAGCAGGTCCTGTACAGAACGTCGCTCCCTGCACGGCACGTCTGAAAGTTTCTCTTTTCATAGCAATTTCTTCACATTGACTCCCAGGTCGACCGAGCCTTCAGTGGGTACGAGGTGCAGTCTTGGGAAGTAAAGGCAGCAGGCGTGATGCTGACCACATCACCCACCAAGTGCCGATTGGTCTAAAAAATATAGGTCTAGCCTTATAGTCCCTAAAGGCGGGAATAGGGACCTTTACTGTTAAAGCCAATTCTCAAGACCTGTGTTCAGCTTCAAGTTCATGTGAAGGTCGACCTCTGCCCTGCTTTCCGTAAGCAGCAGTCTCCGTCAATATTGTCTACCCTTCTCTTTAATTTACCATAGAGAATGTCCTTAGGGACTCGATTCTCCAGGTATGACCAAGCCACCTAAGCCTTCGTAGACCGAGCATTAAGAAAACTCTTGTAATACCTGCTCTTTCCAATACACGCACACAGATATTCGCATATATATTGTCGTTCAACAGCTACGAATTTTTGCGTAATATCTAGCCGTATTACCATTCACATGTCACACGCGTGTAGGGATATATGCAGTCACAGAGAATGAAACCAAAATCTGGCCGTCCAAGCATGCGTTTTCGAGTGTAGTTTATAGCCAATAATGGCGGTGATAATGTGCTAACTATTCCGCCATTGCTGATTGTTTTCGCACATCTACACGGCTCACAGAGCAGCATCACCTGGATGTTTGTTTGGACTGGTGCGATGGCCTCATCAGCACCTGCTCACATCAGAGGCAATGTGGACTCGGCGCGTGCATGCACATATTCTCACATCTTTGAAAACAAGTTTCGGAGCAGGGAAAACAAACGCTGGTTATTTGTGGAATATAACAGCAGTGTGTGGAGGGAAGCTTAAATAAAATCTTTGTGTATTTCTCTGATGTGTACAACATAGAGGCACATCAGTATAATGTTGTAATATGTGCACGTGTGAATATATGTTTACTGTTTATGAGCTGATTAAAAAAGTACAAACACAAACATACATAAAACACGTGTATCTTGACATAAAGAAAGTGATTCATTCTAGAACCTCGCTCAATATAGGAACTGTTCATTCTAGCATCCATAGAAATGAAAATAAACAGTAAAGGGTATTATTCAAGTCACAAAAACATCATTCATGTAAGTGACACATCACTCCCGCCATTGACACACTATTTAAGTCGTTGACACATCACTGGTCGTTTACGTCATTGATATATTATCTACATTAGTGATATGTCATTCATATAACTGATACATTATTCACGTCATTGATTTATTATTTACGTCAGTGCTATATCATTCACATCACAGACGCATCATTCACGTCACTGAGATATTACTCACTACAGGGATATATCATTCACATCACCAATACATCATTAACATCATTGACACGCCATTCGCGTCACTGACATATCACTGATCATTCATGTCACCGATATATCATTCACGCCATTCATAAATAGTTTACGTCACTGACACACCAGTCACGTCACTGGTTCAACACTGTCGCTATTGAAATATCATCCACGTTACTGGCACCTCATTTACGCCACTGGAACCTCATTCAGGTCACTGGAACCTCATTCAGGTCACTGCTCTCTTCCCCCCCCCCCCCCCATTCACATCACTGTCACCTCATTCACGTCACTGGCAAGCCATTCATGTCACTGACACATCAGACAAACAAAGCTTGTCCCATATTCTTAAAGAGCACTAAACAATCTGTGGGTAATGTGGTAAACATGTCGCCTGTTGCCTTTGTATGATAGCCAGTGCTCTACCGCTGCTGCCATACGAGTAATATCCCAGATTTGAAGGCTTAGAATATAAAACAGTTTATATCAGTGGCAAACAACAAATTCTGTCTTACCTAACTCTCGTCAAGACAGTTTATTTTGATTATCATCCTAGTGGGAGCAACATAATTTTTTGTTTGCTTGTTTTATTTTGCAATACTGGCTCATTGTCATAATATTTGTTGGTTAATTGTCTGCCTGCCTATTTAGTTCGTGCTTGTTTTCTGTTGAAGATAGTGTTATTGTTGTTCGTTCATCACAAGTGATGAAGACGAGACTTTTCTGCCTCTAAAAGTATATTGAGATTTATGTGCGCATTGCAGTCAGAAATAGACTTTTAAACGTATTTTGCGATAATACTGCCTTCCGTTTTTTTTTAAAAAGTGTAAAGAACCTAGTGACAGTAGAAATATAATTTCCCTAGAAAATACAAAGAATGTGATGGAGAAATGGAAAAACAGATGTGGCATTTCTCCAAGAATCAGACGAAACCCGTAAATTGATTACATAAGTTAGAAGTAGACTATCGTCATTTTTAAGGAATGTTATAAACAACAATTAAATTGAAACATGATCTCTCAAGTGTCGGAATTTGTGGAAAAATAGGACGCGGTAAGACAAGAAACTAAACACCGGTATGTCAGTCCAATGAGTACAAGCAGTTAAAGAACACGGACTTGATCCTAGATTCTAGTGAACTAGAGTTATTCTAACCAATATGTAAGATTTTGATTTGACATTTGCTGTGGCATATATACTATTCTTCGTCTATAGTTCAAGAAAATGAACTATATGAGGAGACATTATAACCACTATAGGATACATCATAACCAACAATTACTAGAAGTACCTTGGAGTGTTTGCTGTATCGGAGGACTGAGCACGCATGGGAATGCCCAATGTGCACTGACGTCGGTTGTGATGGCATAACATAACATAGCGATTGGTAAATAATTGGTATCCTTCTATTTTTCTGTTAAATTTTGTGTTATTTAACATGCGTTTGTTTTAGAGGAGATTGCAGAACCAACCCCAGCATTTTATTTTGAAAGATGAGGACGGGTTGTTGTGGTGTTTCTAGACATATTTACGTTTAGTAGCTTGCCTTTGTCGGCTTTGTGGCTAAGTCGATGCGAACGCCTCGTAATGCCGGATTACCGGGCTCGATCCCAGCTGCGGGCCATACGCGTTGTGTTGGTTTCGACAGTGGTATCAAGGGGCCGACCGTCCAGGGGCAATGGCAAACTAATGGACGTAAATTTGCCTAGAGAAACCACACAACAGCCAGGGGCTGCTGGGGTTGGTTCTGCAACGTCCTGTAAAGGATACGCAACTAACCTTAGCTTGCCTTTGCGTACTTAGTGGTCAGCTCTGTATACCACTGTTGAAGCAACTCAATGCTACCAAATAGCCTGCAGCTGGGATTGAGCCCAGCACTGGTTTCAAAGTAATGTAAATTATTATCAAAATTTTAATTCCAGGCCTCGAAAAAGCACATACACACACAAAATAATATTTTAAAACTTTAGGCTCAAAGTCATTCTTGCCTACACAACTGGGCAATACGTGCAGTAAGTAGCGGTTATTTGTGTGTGTGCTCGCACGTGTGTGTGTGTGTGTGTGTGTGTGTGTGTAAGCGTATGCATGTGTGTGGCAGTTTGGCAAATTTTTTTATGTGCCCAAGAACAGCAAGTTGATAACAAAAAAAAAAAAAAACAAAAAAAAAAACAACTAACTCGACTGTTTTTTGACGCGGTTATAAACCCTTCTCTGATGCACCTATTCCTCGTGCTTAAATCTTCTGAAGTTGTACATTAGAAACATAATATTCTTCCAAAGACCGTTATGGTATATTGCTAATATGCACCCAGATACACGATTAAAAATCATTTTTACAAGCCCTGACTCCATTTCCTGAAAATAAAACGAATATGCGAACGTAAAATTAGTAAAAAGATTCATACTGTTGTACACTGTATATTCAACCAAGTATTTAGGCCTAGGGTGCCTACTTTAATATTCCGCTGGATATCTCCTTGATGGAAGTGCTACAGTGAAGTCCTGCATACTATACTTACTGGCACACTTGGCACAGCATCATCTAATACAGTCGTTATCTTTTCAAGTCAACAATAACGCTTGTGACAGGCCACATAAACTTTAATGGCATTAAAGTTACACGTCACAAGATGATGATAATTATTCAATAAAACATGTACGAGAATAAATCTCCATTATCTACTCTGATGATATAAAGATTACAGCAGCTTTTCTCAATGGACTCCTGCCATTATAATAAGTAAATAGACATTAAACTGTCTCCCGCAAACAACGGTAAATCAAAACCTCACAAAGAGGAACGTCCGACTTAGACAAGGGAAATATCTCGACTGCCTGAGCCTTTGTGTTCATCACCCAGCATTCAATTAGCTCGTATCCTAGGTAACGACCCGAGGCCGCTGTGTGAACTTTTCACCTGTGCTGTGACCACTAGAAGTAACTCTTGGCCAATAAGATTACAACACATACTTAAACTTAAATTTTGGCGTTTTTTCAAAAAATATGTGTGTTTAGGAGCAAACCATGTAATTTTATGTATACGTTTAACATTGATATTTAACCTAGGTTAGTTGCGTATCCTTTACAGGACGTTGCAGAACAACCCCCAACAGCCCCTGGCTGTTGTGTGGTTTTTCTAAGCAAATTTAAGTCCAGTAGTTTGCCATTGCTTTCTGGACTGTCGGCTTTCTTGATACCACTGTCGAAACCAACGCAAGGCGCAAGGTCCGCAGTTGGGATCGAACCCGGCACCCCGGCATTACGAAGCGTTGGCATCGACTTAGCCACAGAGCTGACTAATATTTAACCTACATGAAGTTTTTTATCGGTTTGGGAAAGTAAAACGTAAGGTCCTTACCCGCTTAGGACTGCAAGTTACATAAGGCTGGTGAAGCCGTTACTGACGCCCCAATTCTAACTTGCTTGGAGGTTGAACTGGGTATCAGGGATTTGTCTTGTTGGTCTCACGTTCTGATATAAATGTTGTTAATCTCAAGATGTTGTGGTAAACCTGCAGGACTTATCCATGGAGGGGACAAACTGATCAATCAATAGAAGTAAAACGGCCGGCGTGATACTGAAATCATCAACAGTGTATGCCGATTGGTGTTTTAAAGTTTTGGTCTAGCATGAAAGTAAAAAAAAAAAAGGTTGTACGACATGTTGGCGTCTGTTGCTTAGGCATTATGAACGCACTTTGTAATGCCAGGTTGCAGGGTGCAATCCCGTATGCGGACGATTTATCTGTCGCTAGTTTCGACAGTGGTACCGAGAGCTGACTGTGAAAGTAATGGCAAACTACTGAAAGTAAAAATGGCCTAGAAATACAACACACACACACACACACACAGACACAGACACACACACACACACACACACATACTGGGTTTGGTTCTGCAACCTCCTGTAAAAGATACGCAACTAACGTTATTATGACATACCGGAGGCACTTCAGGGATATTATCATAATCTCCTGTTTGTTCAGATTAATTAGCAGTCGATGGATGCTGTTAGCGTCACGTCGACTGTCATAAATTCCAGAAGCTTGCTGCTTGCTTGTTGTACCTCACTAGGACATAACACAAGCGATAAACACCCGGTGAAACAAAGTGCCACTATGCGGATGAGGATCACCCGTGGAGAGGTCCCAGATACCCCTTTCAGCCGTTATGGCCACATTTGTGGCCCATCTACATTCAGGGCTCCCGGCAAAAGCCAGGGAGGGGCTTCAAATAACGTAAAATTGCATCCCACAACGACTTTTTTTTTTCAGCAACAGTATTACTTCCAAAAGCATTTCTAGATATTTATGTTAGACTGGGTCGACTTGCGCCCGCGTGTTACAGGGGCCCAACCTGAAGTAAAGAATAGTAACACTGCACCCTACCAGGCATGTCGTAAGAGGCGACTAAAGGTAAGTTAGGTTTTGTGATTGGCTACATCATCCTGCAAAACAATAGCCACAAAAACCAATAAACCATGGGAAAGTCGAAAAGTGAAGCAAGAAAAACACAGCAGGTCAAGAAGAGGGGAAGTTTTTCTAATGGAACAAAGATGATACGGTGTGGAGAAAACCGAAAGGAGTCCAGATAGTCGACATACCTTTTTTCGCCTAGGATTATCTCCAGAACTTGCACCTGAAGTGTTGGAATTTGTACGATCTAGGAAGAATATTAGAAGTATTACGCTGGCGGTAGAGAAAACCTAAGAATAAAATAACTAGAATGTCTTTCTACTTGAACCCACAATGGCATAGAAATAGAGGTAGACCAAAAACACACGAAGAAGGAAGCTAGAAAGTATAGTTTAAAAAAAAAAGAACATTGGCATAGGGTGATCAGCTTGCAATAGCCAAGGATAAAACGACTTGGTATGAGTTGGTTGATGGCGTATGCTCCATTGGGCGATAGAAGGCAGAAGAAGAATGTCGAAATGGGAGAAAGGGCCTGTTAAAAAATAAAACATCTGTCTTAAGATTGATTCGAAGCCAGGAGATTCAGAACGGCAGGTGATTACGTTAAAACTGCTCCGTAAAAAAAAGTCTTTTTAGACAAAATATTTTTTTGATGCAAAAATGTGAAACCTGTATTAATCCTCTTCTTCTTTGAGCTCACTGGCTGTAAACGAGGGCGGATAGTTTTGGCTATTTGTCCAATTCAGAAATGTGGTCTTGTTCCAGAAGGTGAGTTTTGCGTGTACATCAGTTTTACAGATCTGGCTTAATTGTACGTAGAATGTTGGTACCTCGCCTATCAGGCAGATGCAGTCCGTCTTCGAATTTAATATCGCTAATTAGTCGCCTTCTACGACATGCTGGGTCTATCCCTCATTACCCCAAAATAGGAACCCAAGTGGAGACTGTTTTAATCATAAACAGTGTTAAAAAGTAAAGTAAAGTAAAGTGAGTAAAGATTAATCATACACAGTGTTAAAAAGTAAAGTAAGTAAAAATCCCTTTATACGCCCTTGGGCGCGCATCGGGCATATGGGAAGAGCACCCATATTTTTACAAACCAATCAGCACTCGGTGGGTAATGTGGTCAGCATACGCCGGCCGTCTTTACTTTCCCAGGACAGCCATATTGGTACATTTGAGGCTGGGTCGACCTGCGACGTCCCATACCACGATAAAAATCCGTGCAGCCCGTAGCGGTTTTCGATCGCGGTACGCTGGATTACGAGTTGGACTCGCAACGCCTAAGCCACGGACGCCGTAATATACACAGTGTTATCCCAGCAATATTTATCCGGCATCGTTACTTCGTTTATCACACGTTTCTCTCTCTCTCTCTCTCTCTCTCTCTCTCTCTCTCTCTCTCTCTCTCTCTCTCTCTCTCTCTCTCTCTCTCCTCTCCCTCTCTTTCTCTCCCCCCCCTCTCTCTCTCCTTCTCTAAACATCACTAATCCCTCAGTAAGACTTGCCATCTCGGTATGTTTATCTAACCCAGATATACACTAAACCAGTTTCACTTCACTTAAACTGTGAAACAGACCAGCATCGACGCCAAGAACGTCTGCGTTTTTAATCTAGACAACGAAATGGATCTTCTGGTGTAATGGTGCGTGCAACACGCCAAAAGGGAAGACCCACCATTGTTTAAGGGGCTGTCGACTCGGGTCGATGGATTCCAGTCGAAGAATGATTTTTATTGTTTGTTCAACGCGACTCAAAGATTTGAATTGTGTGCACGCGCGTGCGGCCTACAGCACGTGGGTGGGCGTGTGTTTGTTTGTTAGTTTCTGTATTTGTGTGTGTGTGTGTGTGTGTGTGTGTGTGTGTGTATTGCATATATACACATGTACACATAATTCTTTTGGTGCATGGCAGGTTGTTTAAATGATGGTCTGTCTGCTGTGTCAACCACAGTGAAATCATTGGATAGTTGGAGCTCTCCGCCCAATCCACTACTTTTCTAGAGGAAGAAGGGGGCAACTCAAGCCTGGCTTAACAGCGCAATAATAATATTTACTATTAGTGCACAATAAAAGAAGCCTTCACCATTTTAGGGACCACGCCTTTATCAGGGTATTTGTTCGGGAAAAGGGGGGGGGGGGGGGTTCAATGAGCCTGAGTCATGTTTAACTGATCAATAAATAATAATAGTGTTATCGATAATTACAATGATGCGATGAATGGCAAACACAAATAATATATTGGACAACAATTAAACGTGTAAAGAAATGTTTTCAACCATAATTTCTATTAAAGGTTAAAGGAGGTCTCTTAGTCCGCTTACATAATTATTCCCTCTAATAATTTTTGAGGGAGTCCTCAGGAGACAGGTTTAGGCACCCATGTCAAGAAGTCAATGTGAAGAACGGCAGCACCTTGGTTGTACGGCTACAGGCTGTTCCAAAATGTCAGCGTTTCGAACTTTTAAATTTGAGAGATACAGCAAAGACAAATGGAAAAGGAGAGAAAGGGGTGGGGGAGGGGGGAACAGGGACCTAAAATGGGAATATCAGTAATAGGTTGGTGTTTGTATGACTATGAAGTATTTCAATCAACGGGTACAAATTTATAGGACTCTATATTTAGCTAGCAGTCGGCTCTTTAGTGAACAACAATGGCGACTGCTCAAAAGAAGTCAGAAGAAGACTTGCATTAGCAATGTAGAGATTAAAATAACATGTAGAACCTATGGCAAAGCACTAGTAAATTGGTTAAAGTATAAATTTTGAGATCATGCATTTTTCCCGTGTCAACTTACGGTTGTGAGTCTTGGACTCTCATTTGGTCATTGAGGGAAAAGATTGGAGCTTTCGCTTTGAAAGGCTTTAGAAAACTTCTTAGAATACCACGGATCAGGAAGAGGAAAATCATCGACATTCTGAACAAGTTGAACATCAAGGAGAACTGGCTCATAAACAGCATACTGTAGCGAAAGTTGATGTATTTTGGCGACATCAAGAGGCAAGATGGCTTGGAAAACACAGTGATGGAGGGTGTCTTTTGTGGAAGGCGAGGCAGGGGTCGACCACCGCGAAAATGGATACAAGATATTGAGGATGCATTGACATTGAAAGCACATGTGGTAGAGGTGGCTAGGACAGGGGATACTTTCAGGCGTGCCGTGTAAAGGACTTGCTGATTGATGAGTAAGCAAAACAGGTCCTTGTTTATGCATATTATTTCATCGCTCGCTTATTTGTGGTAGGTACAGTCATCATTTTTCTAAGAAAAGAAAAATAAACAGCTTATGTCAATGCTAACTCTTGGTTATGGGCAATTACCGTTTCGGTGAGATCAGTGAATCATTAATTAGTTAGTACTTACATTGCAACATTGTTTTCGTTAAAACTTGATCCAGCTTGGTACATTTGTTTTCGTCTTCTTCTTTTATTCGCTTTACTTTACTTCTCCGGACGATATCTGCTATGTTGTTTCTAGAATGAACTTTACTGTCTTTTGTTTTTCACTCAGTGACCCGTAAACTTTGACTTGCACTGATGTTTCTATGGGCCAAAAGTTTTGACCTAATATGTTGTATTTGGGACAGTCTTTGAGGACATGATCTGTTGTCTCAGGTGCCAGTCCACATGTGCACATGGCTGATTCGCTGATTTTAGATTTTGTGTACAGGTGGTTGCGAAGTAAATTTGAAGACGCGCAGAGACAAATACTTTATGAGAAGCGTGGGGTTGATACCTATTTTATATTGTCTAGAAGTTTAAAGGGGATAACATAGGCTTAATACTTGTTGATGTGCGCAACA
>CAJHNH020008235.1:90000-107500 GCA_905116865.2 Candidula unifasciata | reverse complement strand
TGCTGTTTATGAGCCAATTACCCTATGGGCAGAAGGAATAAAACTAACAATTAAGATTATTTAGTTAACGATATCTATGGGTGATAAATGCAGAATAGGAAATTTCCAGTCCTTTCAACTAATGAACGTATAACGTGTTCCCTTGTACCGAAAGAGTTAATGTTTTGTTTCTCTAATTGTTATCATTATCATCACCATCAGTTTCCACATATGTCGTTAAGCGCCATGGGGAGGAACAGTTTGCGATCCATAACCAGATGGGCATCAATGACTATTGTCATTCCGTGTTAAGCATAGAGGCTCTTTAATGTCGTTAGTCATGTTCCTCCAAAGGCTCACTCTTGCTTTCAGATCTTTTCAGTGTAGCGCCTGCGTTCTTAGTTGGTCTCACTGGTTTCTTACTAGGTGACCAAACCATTTGATTTTCTTTTTCTCAATGAATCTTCTGCATGGTGACAGGCAGCCACATTCAGACAGCCAGTCAGACAGACCTTGGCTAACATAGAAGATGATCAAGCAACAATAAAACACTTACTTTACTGATATTATTTCACAGCTCCAAACTTTACAAGGATACAGCTCCTGTAGCAATGACATGAGCTCACAACCCCTAAAAACTGTAAGGGTAGGTTGAGTTTGGAGGGGCGGGGGGGGGGGAGGCTTAAGGTGCTTTGGCTTCCAGTTTAGGCGCCTCTGGTCTGTCTGTCTTCTAATCAACGTGTGAGCTTGTCGTGTGTCGACGCCTTCTACGCTTTGTTTGATGCAGGAAGTCTGTCATTCTTTCGAAATCCATCACCCTCTCTGACAATCAAAACGTCGTATTTCATTCCCTGCAGGGGATCTGCATACTCCCTCTCCATTCAAACCTCATTCATAGCATCTCGTTTCTTCAGTTTTGAGGCTCTGACTGATATTGGCAATAAAAGGACAAATGAAGCAGAGAAGAGGAAACAATACACGTGTGGGCGAGTAGAGTAACGGTCGATTACTCACATGCTGTGGATATGCCAGTCATGTTAGAAGCGCGTTCACCCCCGCTCGTGTCTTTTACTGTTCTGTCTACACAACGACCATTTTTGTCTTACGTTTAATCACTTATCTCTTTTACCATTACAAGACTAAGCACTCTTACCGTGAACTGCCGTGGTGTAGCAGCTAGATTCTCCCACTCGGATCCGAATGTGTAGTGTGTTGAATTCCGAAAGGAGCAGTGTTTCGTTTGACAAAATAATCTTAGCTACCATGTCGACCCAGCCTTAAATGGATACTAGGTAAAATCCCGTGAAGTAAAGGCGACCGGCTTGACTTTGACCACATCACATACCGAATGTTAGTTGGTCTATAAAATATATGTTTAGCCCTTTATGTCAAATACGCTTGAAAAGGGTGCTTTACTTTACTCTTACAGTTAGTTGCGTATTCTTTACAGGACGTTGCAGAACCAACTCCAACAGCCCCTGGCTGTTGTGTGGTTTCTCTAGGCAATTTACATCCAGTAGTTTGCCATTGCCTCTGGACGGTCGGCTTTCCTGATACCACTGTCGAAACCAGCACAAAGTACTCTTACAGACCCACCAGAAATATGTGACTCAGGCATACTGTGCCCACTTCTCGCTACAGTTATTTTTGTTGTTGTTGCTGTCGTTGTCATCACGTATCATTATACAAGACTAATCTACACTGCAGGTAACATTGATCAATCGATTGACTGATTGACTGACTGATTGACTGATTGACTGATTGACTGATTGATTGATTGCATGTGACATGAAATAGAGGGTCATTTATTTCCATGTAACTGATGCACTCAGCTTACGGTGTTAGAAACAAAATTGGGCACTCGATAAGTGATGTCTAAATCAAGCCTACCGCCTTTGTACCCTAGTACATTCCCTGGTACCTATTTTAGGCTGCGTCGAGAGACGACCAAGGTTAGTTATAGATTAACAACCCCCCCCCCCCCCTTTTTCCCCCACCAAAAAAAAAAAAAAACTTGCTCTCTACTATTGTTTCCTAATCATTTTCTTAAAACGCAAAAGAATACATATGTTTGTTATAGTTATGTTGTTGGCGCCTTTAGATCTTTCAGACGATAGAAAGTACAGTGAGCTATCAAGGCCCGTGGTGATGGCAAGTTGATTAGCAAGTCCTACTAGCGTTAATAAATGCCTTACACATTTAGTGCATTAGATATCAAGATCATTTAGTGCAGTGGATATCAAGACCATTTAGTGCAGTGGATATCAAGACCATTTAGTGCAGTGGATATCAAGACCATTTAGTGCAGTGGATATCAAGACCATTTAGTGCAGTGGATATCAAGACCATTTAGTGCAGTGGATATCAAGACCATTTAGTGCATTAGATATCAAGACCATTTAGTGCATTAGATATCAAGACCATTTAGTGCATTGGATATCAAGACCATTTAGTGCATTAGATATCAAGACCATTTTGTGCATTAGATATCAAGACCATTTAGTGCAGTGGATATCAAGACCATTTAGTGCATTAGATATCAAGACCATTTAGTGCATTAGATATCAAGACCATTTAGTGTATTAGATATCAAGACCATTTAGTGCATTAGATATCAAGACCATTTAGTGCATTAGATATCAAGACCATTTAGTGCATTAGATATCGAGACCATTTAGTGCATTAGATATCAAGACCATTTAGTGCAGTTGATATCAAGACCATTTAGTGCAGTGGATATCAAGACCATTTAGTGCATTAGATATCAAGACCATTTAGTGCATTAGATATCAAGACCATTTAGTGCATTAGATATCAAGACCATTTAGTGCATTAGATATCAAGACCATTTAGTGCATTAGATATCAAGACCATTTAGTGCATTAGATATCAAGACCATTTAGTGCATTAGATAGCAAGACCATTTAGTGCATTAGATATCAAGACCATTTAGTGCATTAGATATCAAGACCATTTAGTGCATTAGATATCAAGACCATTTAGTGCATTAGATATCAAGACCATTTAGTGCATTAGATATCAAGACCATTTAGTGCATTAGATATCAAGACCATTTAGTGCATTAGATATCAAGACCATTTAGTGCATTAGATATCAAGACCATTTAGTGCATTAGATATCAAGACCATTTAGTGCATTAGATATCAAGACCATTTAGTGCATTAGATATCGAGACCATTTAGTGCATTAGATATCAAGACCATTTAGTGCAGTGGATATCAAGACCATTTAGTGCAGTGGATATCAAGACCATTTAGTGCAGTGGATATCAAGACCATTTAGTGCAGTGGATATCAAGACCATTTAGTGCAGTGGATATCAAGACCATTTAGTGCATTAGATATCGAGACCATTTAGTGCAGTGGATATCAGGACCATTTAGTGCAGTGGATATCAAGACCATTTAGTGTATTAGATATCAATACCATTTAGTGCAGTGGATATCAAAACCATTTAGTGTATTAGATATCAAGACCATTTAGTGCATTAGATATCAAGACCATTTAGTGCAGTGGATATCAAGACCATTTAGTGCAGTGGATATCAAGACCATTTAGTGCAGTGGATATCAAGACCATTTAGTGCATTAGATATCAAGACCATTTAGTGCAGTGGATATCAAGACCATTTAGTGCAGTGGATATCAAGACCATTTAGTGCAGTGGATATCAAGACCATTTAGTGCAGTGGATATCAAGACCATTTAGTGCATTAGATATCGAGACCATTTAGTGCAGTGGATATCAAGACCATTTAGTGCAGTGGATATCAAGACCATTTAGTGCAGTGGATATCAAGACCATTTAGTGCATTAGATATCGAGACCATTTAGTGCAGTGGATATCAAGACCATTTAGTGCAGTGGATATCAAGACCATTTAGTGCAGTGGATATCAAGACCATTTAGTGCAGTGGATATCAAGACCATTTAGTGCATTAGATATCGAGACCATTTAGTGCAGTGGATATCAAGACCATTTAGTGCAGTGGATATCAAGACCATTTAGTGCAGTGGATATCAATACCATTTAGTGCAGTGGATATCAAGACCATTTAGTGCAGTGGATATCAAAACCATTTAGTGCAGTGGATATCAAAACCATTCAGTGCAGTGGATATCAAGACCATTTAGTGCAGTGGATATCAAGACCATTTAGTGCAGTGGATATCAAAACCATTTAGTGCAGTGGATATCAAAACCATTTAGTGCAGTGGATATCAAGACCATTTAGTGCATTGGATATCAAGTCCATTGTTGCCTTTGCATGTATTCACCGTGCTTCTACTCAGACACTCCGATTTTAACCTGTTTGCAATCATGGTCTCCTGGTTTCCGATTGCCTTTGTGATTTGTCTCCTTCCTCCACGCAACACGGTCCACGGCAGGTTTTCCCCATTAACCTCTTAACCTGTATCATGCTTATCCGGTGCGCTGTTAATATCCCACCCCAAACAAGGGGAATCCACAGGTCACGGGACAGTCTAATATTTCGGGGTTTGGAAGATAGGCTGCATGCAGTCGTAGGACCTAAGCTGCATGCAGTCGTAGGACCTAAGCTGCATGCAGTCATGGGACCTAGGCTGCACTCTTTCGTGGGACGTAGGTGGGTAGCGCTAGTTATAGATGTTTTGGCGTCGTAAAAAGCATCCGAAAGCCAGGAAACCCAGTCTTACCATCCTCTAAAATGTTGGACTGTCCTGTGATGTCATCTGGGGTAGGATATTAGTAAAGAACCGCTTGTTCCGATTGCACACATTTTAATATCAGTGTAGGGGGAAATTACTACATCTACTATCCATAAGTAATTGACCATAGAGCCTGTCCTTAGGGACTCTATCATCCTCCTTACTCCAGATCTGACTTAGCCCTCTGAGCGTTGGAAGATATTTACGTAGTAAGTAAAGTAAACGACCATTTTCCACGCCTACAGGTTTAAAGGGTATATAGGGCTAGAACTATATTTTTTACGACAATCGGCAATCAGTAGGCGATATTGTTAGCATCACACTCACCGCCTTTACTTCTGGCGACTTTATCTGGTACCGGTTTCAATCTGGTCGACCTGGGAGCCAAGGTCATTTTTGAAGAAAAATAAGTCAGGCCCCGTCAACACTACAACCTTCTGATCCTAAGGCGAATGTCCAGCGGGCTACACTACGGCAGGTCCCATCCTTATGCAGTCGCTTCTAAAATGAACAAAACAGTCTGTCTCGGTTAGAAAAAAAAAAAAGAGACAAGAATTGAAACTCTCTTTTCAGGAAACAAAAACACCGCTGGACGTTTCACGGCAGCCCAAATGGTTCCCATCATTCAGTAACATCTTCCATGTCGACATCACCCTAGCGAAATCGATGGTTTACAGCCCCTACATCCCCTCCCATTCCTCTTTGTTGTATATACATGTAAATAAACACGTCAGACTGCGTTACAGCTCTGTGACCTCCAGCTCAGGAAAACGGCATGAGCATTTCAAACATTCCTTTTATGCTGACAGCGGGGTCAAAGGTTGCTGTGGGCTTTTGGGGTCACCTCACAAAATAGCTAAGTTTCTGTAGATTTCCGACAGTAGTTCCAATGTCGCCCGGTGGAAGAGATTGGGGTTATCACTGTAGCCAGGATAAGATTTAGACTGGATGAAGTCCTAAGCTATATAAAGCCTTGAGGCCGCTACTGTTTTAAATTACAGCATCTAATGTCCTGAAACATTAAATTATATACTCCTTTTAAATAAATGGATGACGAAAATATATTGGCGCCTAATTTTTGATAAATGAACAAATTAAAAATGTGCCTTCAAAATCACAGAAATTATACAATCCTTCAAAGACTTTGTTAAAAGAAAATTGTATTTGTGACCGCAACAACTATGTTTACATTCAGTTTGGCTCCAGTCACTTGCGACTTCTCACCCGTGAACAGAGAGTTTGGCTCCAGTCACTTGCCGACTTCTCACCCGTGCACAGAGAGTTTGGCTCCAGTCACTTGCCGACTTCTCACCCGTGCACAGACAGTTTGGCTCCGGTCACTTGCCGACTTCTCACCCGTGCACAGAGAGTTTGGCTCCAGTCACTTGCCGACTTCTCACCCGTGCACTGACAGTTTGGCCCCAGTCACTAGCCGACTTCTCACCCGTGCACAGAGAGTTTGGCTCCAGTCACTTACCGACTTCTCACCCGTGCACAGAGAGTTTGGCTCCAGTCACTTGCCGACTTCTCACCCGTGCACAGAGAGTTTGGCTCCAGTCACTTCCCGACTTCTCACCAGTGCACTGACTATCAACTCAACAAGTGAAAAATCGAAGACATGAATGACACGATGCGTTGTCAAGATTTATTCTTTATTCACTGGCTGATTCTCTGGCCAGTACATGGTGAGGCATAAACATAGTCTAGGTGATTTATTCATATCAATACATCCAATAAAGTCAACGTTAGCTTCGGACGAATACACAAATGTCTTTTGACACAACGGTAGCTGAAAATGACAACTTTCCTTGACGACCAAACACAAATTGCTCACTGCATACGCAAGTCAAACACCGGCCAGGTTGGGTACTGGAATCTCACAATCAAACAGATGCACGCAAGATGCACGCAATCAATCAAACGTACTTCAAAAACAGATTCTTCTCTTCACAAGCACACAATTCCTTGACCCAGACGAGATTGACCCCTAGATCTTTTTTAGGACATTAAATAATCTCTCGCCCAAATTCTAAATGTGCCAAAAGCTCGTGATCTTCGAGCTTGTCCCTTCACCCGGGTTAAACGCTTCGTTTATTTTGGCCAACATTTCTTCGTGCTGCAGACAGCCTCTGGTAAATTAAAATATTTGATTCAGATTATTGATCTTACGTCATTCCTACTATTACACATAATTTATGGGGTAGAAAATGACTAACTACAGTGACCAAACAATTATGAGTTTGCTGAGGCCGCTGTAGATTGTGATGCTATAATCTGTAGCTTTTGTTATGGGAAAGCATTCAAAATGCTAGCAGTAGTGGTATTGTTAGAGGCATGTATGAGAGGATAAAGAAGTCCATCGCTACTACTCTTAAAAAGTGCACCACTAAAGAGTTTAAATGGGGAGATTATTACGACAAGAAGAAGCATCTCGATAAATGGGTGGAACATTATCTGAAGCTATACTCAGTTGATACTAAACTAACAGATGATGCTCTAAATGCCATGAAGACGCTATCAACTCTTGACTATCGGGACACATTTCTAATAGTTGTGGAAGTTAGAAATTCTATTTATGAGCTGGTTTCGGGGAGAGATACCGGTAGAGATAAAAGTTCTATTTAGATAATTAGGAGTGGTCAAGACATTCTAACCCCACACATTCATCAGCTAATAACACTCTGCTGGCAAAAGGGACAGGTTCCACAAGACTTTAAAGACTAAAGCATCATAACTAAGTCGGAGTGACTGCAATAACTACAGGGGAATATCACTGCTGTGTACTGCTGGAAAAGTACTTGTGAGAATTATTCTGCAAAGTCTTTGGATCCTAGAAGACAAGGTTTACCCAGAATCCCAGTGTAGCTTTTGCGGAAACCGGTTTACCACTGATATGATATTTTTATTACGTCAGTTGCAGGAAAAATGCCGCGAACGAAATCAACCACTGTGTGTTGCTTTTATTGATCTTACCAAGGCATTTAAGTTGGTTTATCGAAAATACCTGTTCAACACACTTGAGTAGACTGGGTGTCCACCTACCCTACTGAACATTTTTGAGTCGTTTCACAAAGGTTTGAAATGTACAATCAACTTTGATGGTGTAACATTGGAAGAGTTTGTAATCAAAAATGGAGTGGAGCAGGGGTGTGTACTTGCTTCTACCCTCTTTTAAAGATACTTTTCACTTCTTTTGACACATGCCTTTCGAAGTCTGAAGGGTGGTATATTCATCCATATTCGATCTGATGGCAGCCTTTACAATGCTCGAAGTCTAAAGGACAAAACCAGGATAAGAAAGGTATACTTATCAAAGAGCTGCTGTTTACAAAAGATGCCGCAATAACCAACCACTCAGAGGAGGAGCTGCAATGTTTACTATTTGCCTTTGCTAAAGCATTCTGTGAATTTGAATTAACAGTCAGCACCAAAGGCAAACTTTATGGTGCAAGGTGTTAATAAAAGACATACAGTTATATCGACGGTGAAGAGCTGGGCACATTGAACAATTTAACCTATCTGGGTTCCACAGTGAATAACAAACTATCGCTGGATTATATAATCAACACCATAATAGGTAAGTCAGCAACAACAATGAGCAGATTGACGAAAAGAGTTTGGGAAAACAGACAGCTCACAATTATCAGGCTTGTGTTCTCAGCACTCTGCTTTATGGCAGTGAAACCTGGTCAGCTTAGTCGCACCAGGAGAGACGGCTAAATAACTTTCATATGCGATGCCTAAGAAGAATACTCGAGGTACTACTGCACTCTGCAATATTGTCTCAGTATAAACTTTACTGTATGTTGTAATTCAGTTGTTATAAATTAGCGCATGTATTGTCAGACAGATGAACCGGTGTCTTTCTTGAACAGCAGCAACAGAGTGCAGTAGTACCTCGTGTCACGAAGACATCTAGACACTTAAAATCGGTCCTTCAACACAAGTGCTTAACAAATTTCGACTCTAGTCGCTACTAAACCACCTCGGCGCACGAACGCACCAACGTGACATTTTCAACTCGTGAACAGCATTAGTTGTACATAGGTAAAGGCAATGAGAAAATTGTTGTTGGTCTTTGCCTCGTTCCTGATATGTGTTGTTGTTGTTATTGTTGTTGTTGCTTTTTGCATTTTCTTCTTTTTTGCGTTGTATGCTAAAATCATACCAGCAGGTGGGTTGCATCTATAAACTCGCATGTCAGCTGCAGGTCCTTCATGGTTCCCCATAGCTGGCTCTGCAAACTTTGATCTTGCGGCCTAGTGTCTTTTCGAATTTGTAGAGTGGACAGGTCTGCAGAATGTGCTCAGGTGTTTGTGGTCGTGTCTGACAGGCACACTGGGGGGACTGTACAGTCTTTATTTTATGATTGTGGGAGTTGATCCTGCTATGTCCTGTTCCTGGAGGGAAAATTTGTGTAATTTGCTTTCTGTTAAGTCTGCTGACGGGGTCCTGTGGTTGCTTACTGTTAGTTTCTTTTCTCCCCAATTCCTGGCATCTTCTCTTGATGAGTGTTTTGATTTCTGGCAATGACAATGAATGGGTGTGTTAAAATCCATATGCAGTTTAAGAATGGAGGTGGAGGCGGTCACTGCAGCTTTCCGCTGGCTAGAGAACACGACACACATACACATCGTGATTGTAACTGACTCAAAAAGCATGCCGAGGAAGATCAGGACACGCATGCTTCGGCAGACTGGCATGCCTCGCTGCGGTGGACACAGGTGAGGAGTATTGTCGGAATTTTTTCACCAGGGAATGCCGGTGTGTTGGAAAATTAACAGGCGGAGAGACTGTCTGGCTCTGCACAGCTTGGTGGAATACTGATGCACGATAAGGCAGACGTGGTTAGTGCCTTGTGGGAGAGCTTGTACAGTTCGGAGGAGCAGATTGATCACCACAGTCTGGTGAGATTTATGCAGTTGGGAGTGACGAGAGGTTCTGGAAGATGCTCAAAGCGAAGAGGAAAGGCAAGACGGACGTTCAATCAGAATGCTACTGGCACAATTAGTTTCGGAACTCTTCGTTGGCTTCTGAGGATGGGGACTGAGCGCTTATGGGAATCCCCCGAGTACTGTGATGTCGGTTCTTGAATCAAAAATCAAATCAAATGGGTGTGTTGTTTCTCCTTTGTTCCATTTGTTTTTCAAGTCTATCTGCTAACTCATTTCCTGGAATGTCGCAGTGAACCGGGATCCACTGGAGAACTATTTGATTGTTTTCTGCGAGTCTGTTTAGCTGGTGGGTCAGTTCTTTCTCCATGTTGTCTCGTAGATCCCTCTGAATCGCCTGAAGGACTGACATGCAGTCACATAGGAAAACAGTTTTTCTGTTTTAAATTTATTCTTTTCTGGAGCACTTTGGTTGCATAATTGCTTGCTACTCTAGTCAGAAGTTTGTTGAGATTTTTTTCTGAGGTGCATGATGTTTCTACTGTGGTCCCATCTTGCAGGATGATGACCGATCGCACTCCCTCTAATGATCCATCAGCGTGTAAGTGTGTCCATTTGGGTTTTGGATAAGATTTGTGTATCACCCTAATAAAACCGTGACAAGCAGAACAATACACATTTTAAATGGAAAGATATAAAACCAAAAGAAAAGTAAATCAGCGTCATTTTAAATGACAGTTTACATTGTAAATTACAAGATCATGCCTCATTTTAGGAAAATTATCCACCAAAGACAAATGTCTCTGGATTGTTAGCTGTTATAACAAAAGCTACTGAGCCAGCAATGAATCATTCCCAAGATATAAACAAAATAACAAACAACTGAAAAACCTAACCTTGCTTGAGGTTATTCTAGAATATAACACTCCTTTGTGTGAGTAATCTTCTTCTTTTTCCTCCTCCTCCTCTGCATCTACCTGTGCCAGGAACTATCAACCACAAAAGTAAAGTCATACTGTATATTTTCTATTATATTTTTTCAACCATATATAAAGCTATTAATAACACATAAATTTAAAATTTAAAAACAAAAAAGTGAAGAAAATACTTTCTTTCTGCAGCCGGCGAACGGATTAATTCGATCTGCATTAATTTTAATGAGACAATTTATTTTTCGATGAGACCATTTATTTTTCGGTTCGTGAAAACGCAAAAAACGAATTAAGTTTGTGACCCAGTGTGGCACTGCATGTTGTGCTGATAGAGAGAAATGAGTTTAGAAATCATTCGATACATAGATTAATATTATGTAAACAGACTGGTAGTAAGATCAATAGAGAAGGGAAGAAAAACGGAGATGTGTGTGTGTATATAAAAATGTACGAGTATCGCATGTGTATGACTTTCTCTCTCTCTCTCTCTCTCTCTCTCTCTCTCTCTATATATATATATATATATATATATATATATATATATATATATATATATCTATATATATATATATATAGAGAGAGAGAGAGAGAGAGAGAGAGAGAGAGAGAGCATAATTTAAAAAAAAAGACAGTTCTGGTAATTCAAATGAATTTAAACTTACCTTTCGATAACTAACAGTCAAACTCAGCACACAGGAAGCACGAGATAAAGATCAATGCAAGCAAAACCGAAACAAAGCAAGTTAGTAAAGCCCCTACACAGACACTGAATGGTTCTGGGCTGAATCAAGTTAGGTAATTTTAATATCTTCATTTGTGATCACGCAAGAAGGCAGAATTGACAGAGAAATAGAAACCAGATTTCAGAAAGCAAGTGCACTTATATTCCAATTGTCACCATTGTTAATACATCCAAACATAACTATGAATGCCAAAAGATTATAAAAATCATTCATTGCAACATTAAGCTACCGATGCCGAACATGGTAGATTCATCGCGAAACAGCAGATCAAGTGGTTTAGTCACCTTGTTTAGTGCAGCAACATAAAACACCACCACAAACACCTCATCTCAGGAGATCAGCTATACGAGTAAGAGGACTAACGCGAAGTTATGGATTGACAACATTAAAGTCACCTTACGCCTTTACAGCATGAAAATAGCCAGTGGCAACCCGCGTCCACCGGATTGTAAATCATTCCTCTCCATGACAGTTAACGGCATAAGTGGTTGATGATGATGACGACAAACAGTGCAAGTCAAAAGGAGAGGAAAAATTGTAAGAAACTGATGAATATCTAAAGTCGTATTTCTTTCGTACTACAAACTCACACCGCATTTGATTTTATGACTGCAGCTGTCTGAATCAATCATTTCCTGTAATGACCGTTCCTTGCACCGAAAATGCATGCATATTATATTGAAAATACAAGTCTTAATGCTCTGTGTTTCACAGATGTCAATTCCTTCTTGTCATAATGCACTTTTGACATTTCCTCAGAGGGGGAAAAGGGGATGGGAGAAGGGGTAGGGGTAGGAAGGAGAAATGAACAAAAACGGAAGTGGTGAATTCTGCAAAACTGACAAAATTGTATGTTATGTTGTTTTATGATACACAGACATCTATCTTAGATTTCTTCTCCTCAAGTCTCATTCTTTCCATTTATCACCAGCCGATTGTATCCGGTTATGTTATTGATTAACCGGCGGGCTTATGGAATTTACATGTATATTGTTCTTGAAACCCCTCCAAGTTTGACCGATCATGCTTTCCTAGCTTGAAGTCTTAATCGATTCCGAACCACATGAAATGAAGGAGGGATTTGTATAATGGAGCTAGTGTCGGGCGCTCTCATTATGTATATGTTTGTACATACTAAATACCAGATAGATAACTTATTTTTAAAGAAGAAAAAAAGGAGAGATTAACTAAGTGTAGGAATGTATGCAACAGTTATAGAAGATTTGTTATAAATAAATCAAATCCCGATAATGCGAGAACTTAATAAAGAGAGGATAAATATACTGCAGATGTTGAGGAAAAGTGAACGTAAAATATCTTGTCATTCTTCTTCGTCTTTTTCTTCTTCTGCTCTTCCATCTTGTACCTCAGCGAAGTGTCGGGGCAGGGGGAGGGGGCGGAGTTGTAACATTTGTTGATGAGCTCTGTAAAGAGCACTATTGAGAGTTATAGTAATTTCTGTAAGGCTGTTCCTAATACCATCACTTTATCTTTTCTGAGGTCTTCCACTCGCTCTATACCCGTTGTAACATTTCAGTGTGGCTCGCTGTGGCAGATAGTACCAGGGCATTCTTGTGAGGTGTCCAATCCACTTAATTTGTTCTTTGATGACCTGAAAGACTGGCTTTATTTTTAGCATTCGTCTGATTTCATGATTTCGTATTCTGTCTTTCCTTGAAACTCCTGCAGCTCTTCTAAGGCATTTAATCTCTATTGTCACAATTTTACGTTCTATGGATGATGTAAGTGTCCACGTTTGGCCCTGACAGCATAGTGTTGACCAAAAAATAGTTCTGATAAAGTTACATTTAGTACTCCGAGGTATCTCCTTGTGTGTCAACAGGGCTGATAATTGTCCCATTACTTGATTAGCTTTGGCACATCGCGAGCTAATTTCTCTGTCTAGTTTTCCGTCAGATGTGAAAATTGCTCCCCAAATACTTCTATTCCTCTGTTTGTCTTAAGGTGTTATTTTTTTAATTTTTATTTCTAAATTGTCTTTTTAATTTCCTATCACCATTGTTTCTGTCTTCGTAGTTTTTTTTTTTTTTTAAATATTATTTTCCTCCCCTTGGTTACTAATTTGATTCAGGTGGTTCTGAAGGCCTTCTGCACTTTTTGCTATGAGTACCTGGTCGTCGGCGAATTGTAATTCTGTAATATCTTTTACATAATTAAAGTTCGTTTACTTACATATGGTATCCATTTATGTTATAAAAGAAGTGGCGATATTACACAACCCTGACGCACACCAGAGTTCACTATAAAAGTTTTTCGATCTTATGCAGTATTTACTAGGTGCCTACAGGCTTTTGCAAATATTAATGAGATGATTGCTGATTCCCTTTCCCCATACATTCTATCAAAGGCTTTTTCCTGGTCTTTGAATGTCAACAAACATGTGTTATCATGTTCCACTGATCTCTCTGATAGTTGTCTCAATGAATAAATGTCATCTGTGCAACTTCTCTTTCGTCAAAAGCCCATCTGTGCTTCTGAAAGTTGATACTCTATCAATGGTCTCAGCCTGTTTTCGATGATCTTAGCATACATTTTCCCAGTATGACTGAGAACACATGTTCCTCTGTAATAAGTATAGTTCCTCTTACTTCCTTTATTTTTCCACAGCGGTACGATGACAGCAGTTTGCCAATCCGATTGTGTTTCTTGATTTTCCAATGCCACCTGAAATATTTTCTTCAACCATATTGCACCCACTTCTCCTGCTACCTTGATGGCCTCAGCAGGTAGATCCTCAGTACCTGTCGCCTTTAGTCTAGGAGCGTTATGAATGACATATTCTACTTTATCTAATAATATACCTGGTTCTAGTTCCTCTGCAGTCCGTTCCGAGTCGTTTTTAAGTTCTTCTCTGCTTTCATTTGGCCGGGCGTATTTCGTAGAAGAGCCAGCTTTTCTACATATTTTCGGATGCACTATGTGTTCAACCCCCCACTCCATTTCCACAGAGAGCACTTGAGTTCGATACCCAACATGCCACAGCAATTCTCATCGCCGAACATTTGGATCTCAAAGCGTGAGCTGGGTGCTCCGGGTATATGATATTTAAGTACACCGGAGCCTAGCTGACAACCCAAACTGACACAGCCGGATCACACACTAACAAATGACGATTAGACCCGCTTTGAGGCTCCACGCAACATTTCACACACACACACATATCCACGACTTGGCTAACCCGTTCTTATTGCAGGAAGACAACTATAAGACCACATGGTAACACGCGAACTATTTTCACATTTAGGAACTATCCAAAATCAAAAACTGTTTTCAGTACTTTTGGCAAAATAAAATACTCAAAATTTTAAAACTGTAAATGGTGGTCCAAAGGACGTTATCTTGAGAAGCTCGCTCTCCTACAATATACGCCTGGCTAAGTCAGAGGGAGAGAAAACAAAGAGAAAACACCAAGCAAGAAGAGGAAATACATGCACAACTAACAACAGGATAGAGGGCGTGCGGTCTGAATCGGAAGAGGGCATCAAGCCCAGAAACAGCGCAAATACTAGAATTTAGTCACGAAAGTGAGGCAAATAACCCAGACCACAAATATAGGCTGAGACTGTTAGCAGCCTCGGCTAGCTAGCAGCAGTCTGAAAGTGGTCGACCTTTTAATTTTTTGCCTAAAAGGAATCGGAATCGGAATTTCATCTGATTTATTACAGCTAAGTAATGATTCAAAGTAATTACTCCACCTTGCTAAAATTTTGTTAGGTTCTATTAAAGGTTGGCCATGTTCATCATTTATAATTTCTGTTGGGTTGTATTCTTCATTCCTATTTCTCATACCTTTGATTTTTTTTTTAAAAGTAGTTTTTCACTGCTGTTCTTTCTTCTTCAGCCATCTTGCTTACCACTTTTCTCATGAATCTCCCTTTGCTTGTCTGATAGTTTTATTGAATTCTCTTCTATTTATTCTGTATGTTATGTAATCCTGTATGTTATGTTATCCTGTATGTTATGTAATCCTCTTCTGTTACGCTCCTTAGCCATAGGCTTTCTTCTTATTGCTCACAATTCTTCCTATTTCTTCAGACCCCCTTGTTGAGAGCTTACGCCATATGTTACTTTTTCTTTTAGTTCCACATATATCTTGTGCTATTTTCAAAGTGGTGACACCGAAGTTCACCCATTATGTATTTACCCAAAATGTGTTTTGTGGAAGCTGTTCTTAATTTTCCTGTAATTTGTGCTGAAATGCTTGCTTTTTTTCCTCTCATTCTAGTTCTTTCTATTTTATTATGTCACTTTTATGATAGTTCTTGATTGTTTGATAATTTATCTTGACTTTTCTATCAAGTATCACCATCCTAATCTGCATCTAAACTCAAGTTTGGTACAACTCTCGAATCTGTAACTTCATGAAAGTATCTTTTTCTGGTCAAGATGTAATCAATCTGACTCTTAGTATCTGGATCATTCCATTGATACCATGTAAAAACTTGTGAACCTCTGTGTTCAAAAACGGTGTTGGTAATAAACACGGCTTATTCATAGGCCAAACAGGTCAACTGGGATTCCCGTTCTTGTGCAAGAATGGAGTCCCTCTGCGTGCACAGTTTTTATCTAGGAAATGTATACACAAATTAAACAACAGTTTCATTAATTTTCGACATATTTTTTTAGAACTATACGTCATTTTTAAGGTAAATAAGTATGATATTTAAATATAACAATAAAGGCTCTTACAGACAAACAAAAATGCTTTTGCTACAGTCAACATGAACATAAACATCAATAACGTTTGGATATAAACTGAACATTCCAGCAAGAGTAAAGAAATATCAGAAATACTGCTGTGAAACATACACATGTCATATATAACATAAATATAAATGATTGATGGTTATTATTACTATTAGTAGACTACTACAACAGATAATTACTCTGTTATTTAATAATTAGTAAACACCCACAATCAGTATGAAACTGATACGTGCAATACTTTTTTCACCTAGAGTAGTTTTCTTAACAGTACTTATAGCACTACTAAATATGTATCCTCAAGGTACAAACAGCACTCACTAATTTTTCCAGTTTCATCTTGTTGGATAAAATCAATTCCTTATCATTGTGATTTTCTTGGTAACTATTTAAAAATACATCACACATATATCTGAATACAGCATGCAACAACGCGTATAAATATCATGAGTGGTATATTATTTTGAAGGTAATTAAAGCAAATTTAAAAAGAACATATAACTGCAAATGCTGTGCAGCATACACATATCAAACACAAAAATTTCCCATATCGATACCGGATATCATTGTTCAAAACAGTGTCTGGAACCAGACTAAGGCCCAGAATTAGATAAACAACCAGAAGTTTCTGTCAGAGTTTACAGCCAGAGTTTCCAAAGCAAAAGCCAATTTACTAAAATTAACACAGACCGTACAACTGGAAATATGCATAAGAAGTAGATGAACAACCAGAAGTTTCTGCCAGAGTTTACAGCCAGTGTTCACGAAGCAAAACCCAATTTACAAAAATTTAACACAGACCGTACAACTGCAAATATGCATAAGAAGCAGATGAACAAGCAGAAGTTTTTGCCAGAGTTTACAGCCAGTGCGAAGCATAAGACAAATGGTTAAGGATTAATATTATTAGTGTACTTCTATAACATATAATTATACTGTTAGTCAACAATTAGTAAAGAGGCAAAGAGTGACTTCCAGTGAGAAGTTAGTTAGTAAATTAAATATTTTTTTCATCCACTTACCCAGAGCTCCGAAATATCTTGACACTATTTATCCACAGTGTGGTTGCACTATTTATGCCTAGTCAGTATGAAAGTCAGTATGAAAGCCATATCGCGTATATCCACTTCACAATATCCGCCTGTCGATTTGTAATACGAATACATTCAGAACACAGAACTTCGTAAGCACATTAAAATGTCAAACGATGCAACACATGGAAAGGGCTTTTAGTAACCAGTTTCCGAGGGACTCCTTTCAAAAAGGGGGTCATTTAGTTGTTAGGCACAATTAGGGACGACGGCGTTGGTAATAACAAAGTCATGTTTTGCACAAATATCCAACAGTCTTTGACCATTTTCATTTCTAATGTCGTTGTCTCCATAATTGCAAAGGAATCTTGTAAATGTTCTTCGGTCTCGTCCTGTCTCACCATTTAAATCACCCATTACGATCAGCTTCTCATTATTATAAATCTTACAAATTTCATCATCCAAGTCCTCAAAGAAATTATTTAAATCCT